>JAVQJX010179682.1:0-10559 GCA_036025115.1 Ambassis agassizii
GTCTTTAATGTGACAGTTCTGTCAAAATCGAAAACTTAGTCTTAACCTTAAACCCAAAGGAAACTCAACTTAAAACCTGTCTTAGCCTAATATAAAACATAGAATGTCTTATCCTGAAGCCCAAAGGAAACTGAAAAGCACAAAATGTCAGAAATCTAAAGCAACTGTCTGTAAAATCCCTCCAATATGTGACAAAGACTCTGGAATAATGTCCATATAACATACTGAACTCGCCAACAACAACAGTAAGGACAGTTTACGACTGAGCTACGATGGTGGAGGTAACCAAATCTAAAAGAGCTCGAATCACAAAAAGATAAAAATGGAGGCAGAGCGAGGGTCTGTAAAGGAGATGAACTAGTGGACTTGTCGCTCCTCGCTTGTTGCTGCGCGTACCGTTTTTGGCCACATTCTTACATACAGCACCCTTAAATTAACCTTTGTTTTAACCTAATCTTAAATCTTACTTTGGGCTTCAGATTAAGATTAAAGTCTTAACCTGAAGCCCAAAGGAATCTTACAGCTAAGTGTCTACACTTTATCAGGGAAAGGTAAGGATGCTGCCAAATATAAATGGAGTCTGAGAGACCAGTGGGAAATTAAACAGCACTGCTATTGCTGAATTAATCGCCATGAAGGACAATGGTTCTCCATTTCAATAAGACAGAATTTAGAACAACACATTCTGCCTTCGCTGACATCTCACTGCTCTGGCAGGAATTTCAGTGAGTCTTGGTAAGCTGGATTTATCCAGCCTTTTTGCTCTACAGACAGACACATAAAATGGTTTGACCTTTCTGTCTGTGGAGACATTTGTCACTACCAAATGCTGCTACAAAGTCTCATTTTTAGTTGATGAAATATGGGAGAATAACTTTCTTATAACTGGAAACCCAAAAGGAATACAATGATACATACATTTTAATTAAGGTCACTGTCACCCCCCACCGCTGTCTTCCCCTCTGGTCACACTGGATGTGTTTCTGAAGTGTAGCACATCCATGTGTATGTTAAAAGCTCCTGATAGGCTCATAACATCACATAGTAATCTGCCTGTTTACCTGATGGTTAGCTTCCTCTCTACATGTGTCAGACTGCTTACAGAACATATTACTCAAACATCCATTTAGTCCATCAGCACACAGAGGCCTTCATACAGAGTTGCTTCTCACCTTCCACTCTGAAAACAGCTGCTACATCTCTCCCCATCTATTCCCTTCTGATGTTGTCCTTATCAAAAAAACATCAATGATATCATATAAAATGCTGTTTCTCTACCTCCAAATCTTTACATGGCTGTAGCTGTTTCTCTGCCTGTTGCAGCGCTAAATAAGCAACAGTTCGCTCACAGTTTTATTTTGAAAATCTACCGGATTGGTGCCTGACTTCCTGCCTGCTTGATCTACTGGCTGTAACTTGTCTTGGGTCCTAAACATTGACTGTAAAAATAATGGACAAAGCTTCCCCATAGGATTCTGATGAGCTGTTTGGAAGCTCGATGGGTGGCTGACAGTCGCCATTTTTGCAACGTCACAATCCGACAAACTGATACAGAGAAAGAGGGGGGAGCGAGAGTGGAGCTGAGGTGGGCGGGTAGTTGCGGAAATGATACGGCAACCGCCTGTCAGTCATCAGTTGAGACCAGAATGGCGTTTTGTACCAGGCTGTAAATATGTTTATTTATGTTGTGAAGTTGGCGATTTTAACATGGGAGTCTATGGGAAATGACTCACTTTTGGAGCCAACCCCCAGCGGTCGCGGTGTGAATTACATGTTTTAGCACTTCCGCATGGGCTTCAAGTCTGAGCCCCGGATGTTGCCGCTTGGTCCTCAATAGGGCAGACGAACACCTTTTAGGGGGTTGAACACGTAGCTACGTTTGTAAGATGTGCTGGTGGGACGACTCTCATTGACTTTCACAGTGTGCTGTATGTGACTTCAGTTTGCCATCTGGTTGGACTTGGGGGTTAGGAGTAGCAATGTGGACGCTAAATATATCGTCAAAAGTGTCTCATACATGATACTCGTATTGACCTCACAAAGCTTTTCATTCTGCAAGACAATAAAAATAAAACAAACAAACAACAGAAGACAATAAAAGAATGCTTTGGACCTGTCTCTTATTATATATTAGGTGAAATATTCTCCACACATATGGCAGAGTGGAGAGGAGTCATAAGGGAGCAGTATTTTTTTTTTTTTTTTAAACTGAACAGTGTTCATTCAGCTGCTATGTCTCTGCTGCTCCTAAAGACTATTGTTGATGAAAAATTCTCATTCTAATTGGAGCCATCCATATGACAATAGGCCAGCGTCACGCTCAGTGTTTTAACAGTTTAGACAATGATTTGGACACAAACGGACACTGTTGATGTGTGTCCAAAGCCAATACGCGCACAGGGACGACATTGTGTCGGTATGAATAAAAACTAACCCCGACATTGGTCTCACACACGCACAGTATTGATTACGGTGTCAGCATGTCAGTGAGGTAGAAAGGCAATCCGTTTAAAATGTCTAAACAGTGTGTCCATGGAGATCACCCTAAGTAAGGTGCACACACTCCATCTCTGAAACAAACCAGCCGATTCCTGTATATAGGGTTAGCTATGGCTAATGTATGGATTCAGCTTGTTCTTACCTGGACCTCCACTCCATAGCCCATGTAGACGGTGATGATGTAGCTGCAGTCCACAGTGGAGTGAAAGGCAGAGCTGGACAGAGGTGGAGCCTCTATGTATCCCTCTGGTCCAGTCAGGTTCAGGTGGCAGGGAACTGCAGAGAAAACCATAGCATTGAGTCTGATAGAGGTAAACCATACAGAAACATAATGTGTGACATATATACGTAGTATACAGTGGGTAGAAAATGTATGTGAACCAGCCCATTTTTCACACAGTGAAAAAAAGTCATTCAGAACACACAGAGGTGATGGATCAGCTGTAATATGTATCCATAAATATCATATAGGACTAATATTATATTCCTGAGAATGTTGTTCTAACTGTGGATACAGAGATGGTGCGCCATACAAAATCAATACAGAGAGCTGCTAATATGCTCTTATTTCTATCGCAGCAATCTCTCAAATCTCTCTGCAAATAAGTGGAAGACTTCATTTATGAGTTTTATATTCAACTGTCCTTTTCTATTTTTTTCACAAAGCCCAAAATACACAGTTGTAGCTTCAGTTAAACTACAAAGAAAGCTTTGAATTTTTACATGATGAGATTACACCTGTATATTATGGGCATAATAAGATAAGGCCATTTTATTAATCCTTTGTTTGACTTTGTAGTCAGAAATCTGCTGTAAGCAGGTCAATATGGTGGAAGATGGTTTACTAGGACTTATTTGTGCACGCCAGTGGTGGGTCACATGAGTGCACATACTGTACTCAGATCAGATACCGTTTTGTTTGAAGTTTTTCTGCCTTTCTGTCTGCTTTTCTCTGTGATGAGACAGCTCAGGACAAAATATTATCTTCGGGGCGTTCCTGCAGTATCGCCTTCATCCCTCTGTGAGCTTTTAAAAAAAAAGTTAACTTTTTCTTCCATATAAAAGCAGAACATCCCGTCTGCGTCCCCTTAGCACTACACCTCAGGGAGTGTCCACTACCAGCATTATTACTGCACTGCACAGTGTTGTCATTCACACTGAGCCTGCATGTCTGTGTTCCACTTTTTGGTTACTGTGCTGTCAACCCTGCACACAGATGAGCTGATTAATCAAGCTGCTTCCATATTACTCTTCCTGACCTGCAAAGTCCAGAAGAAATTACCAGCCGCATGTTTATTTTGCCCATGCAGTCTCCTCATAAGAAACAGTCTCTGGGTTGTTATGCTGCCGCTCCCCCGTTTGGACCTCTTGATTAAGGGTTAGTGAGGCAGTGATGCTGTTGTAATTTATTTCAGCCCCATGGCTGTATGATCGTGAGACATGCAAATACAGAAGATATTAGCTGAGGGTGTGAAGACAGCATGAGTGCCATCAAAAAGAGAAAAACAGCCTTGATAAGGTCTCAGATGAGTGAGGACTGCTGCGGTTATAAAGTATAAACTGATAAATATTTAGATTTTCATGGTGTTAGACTGTATTTAATGAAACTATTCATAATGATACAATGTCTTTGTTCAAGTGTTGCATGTAGACTGGTATTAAAGCCTCAATGTCTGAGTCACCACAGCAATCCATATGCATATTTGGGGGCGGCAGTAGCTCAGTCCATAGGGCATTGGGCTGGGAAGCGGAGGGCCGCTGGTTCGAGTCCACAAGACACATGGAGGCAGCTGGAGAGGTGCCAGTTCACCTCCGGAGAGTTACCTTGAGCAAGGCACCGAACCCCCCACATGCACCGGCACTGGCTGCTTGTGGCGCCTGTACATTGGTGTGGTGTGGTATGTGTATGCATGACAAAAAATGAGTGACTTAAATTTCCCTCTAAGGGATCAACAGAGTATATAAAAAATTTTAAGAAATATAAGAGAATCTAGGTATTGTATATGTCCAGATTTATGAAACGATAGCCTTGCTATATTCAGCACTGGAGCTGAAGTGGAACAGTGAGTGCAAGCAGGTGTGTGGCTGCTGACAAGCACCGGTAACACATGCTCTTGTGCTCTACCGAGTGATCTGTCGGTGAAAGTTTTCACTCAGTCAGGTCACATTGAAACTGAAAATTAAACATGTCAAACCAGGAACTGTGACTCTTTCAAAGAAAAAGTCAGTCAGTTTGTGCTGTCTAAATGCTCTCATAATAGAAACGTGCTGCCCTGTGTGCCGTCCCATCTGCTGCGACTCCAAGAAAACACTTCTTTCCCACTCAGGCCGGCACTCCAGCTTAATAGGTGGCTGCACCTTAACGTTCATTGGCACCCGCCATTGAATCGAGACTTTTTGGGAATCGGGCTGTATCAACAGTGTGATACCCTCATAAGAGTGGACCAGGATTTCAAACAGCTTGGATTTTCTTGCAACCATATGACTGCTGATGGGGAGATTGTCATGAGAAGTTAATGGCTTCTCGTCATCCCATGTATACTCCATGATGCACGACACACAATTAAGCCAAAACTTGAGCCAATCCTTAAAACAGCCGCACGAGGGGGAAAAAAATGGGCCAAACATCGCACAGTGTCAACCCGCCTTTATTAGAGTTTTTAAGTAGACTTTGGGATAACGCTGTTTGAACGAGGAGTCTTCAAAGAGCTCCAACAAGCCCAGATGTCCTGTTTCAACTCTTGTATATAAACAGTTTTAAATGCATGAAAACCAGAAGAGCACATATCTTACTAGGCTTTGTGAGGTAAATAAATACAAGTCTGCTTATGATGATACACAGCAAGAGCAAGAGTGTAGAACCACAATTACAACTGCTGGTAAACATGGGTACAAGGGAAGGAAGGACCGCAGCAATTCTGTATCAGATACAGAAGTTCAATTTCCCCACTGTGGGACAAATACAGCTTTTCAGAACTTGCCAAAGCTATTAAAAAATGTGCATTAAAACAACTCTAATTATAGCTCCTGAGAATTGTATATTTTCTTTATTTTATTTTAAATGAAGTCCTTTATCCTATAAATTAACCTAAAACAATGTTTTGATCTGTCTAATATGTATGTAATGATACACACGTGTATCGATTGGATGTGTATGCATACTGACTATGTTGGTTAAAGGTCAAATGTCTCTGTGACCTCCTGTCTAACAAGCCTACACAGCAGAGAACACAATCAATCCCTCTGTAATAACTCAAAATATACATGAAAAGAGTTCATTCACCTACTTTCATATATGAATCTGGACAGGCATGGGTGTGCAAAGCAACCTGCACATAACTACAAGGCAGTAATTCTAGTAATTCAGCTGCCTCCACAGCTATATTTCACAGAGAACAAAGTCCTTTTCTTAGCAGGCTGCTGTACTGTGCTCTTACCTTGACTCTGCATGGTGGTGATGATGGTGGTAGTAGTAATGGTGGTGGTAGTCGTCTCCTCCTCGTCACTCTCCGGCCTCACATCTCTCTCTGAGGGCATGTTGGTAAAATGTCCAGGATCTTTTAAAACACCGCTGGTGACGGAGCGAGAAGCACTGGAGCTCTCGGCGCTCTCGCGTGAAGCCCTTTTATCGGCGTCATCCAACATAGGCGTCCCGGGTGGAGATGGAGTGGAGAAGGTGGGCTGAGGGCCGGGTCCTCCGCTGTCTTCAAAGTAGTTTGGCTGTCCGTGAGGGCCCAGAGGAGCCTGGTGTTGAGGTGGGTTCCTGTAGAGCGAGTGGTGATTTGGGATGTTGATAGGTGGGGCGGTGGTGACCATGGGGAGCCTCCTGTCTGTGTCCTGGGTGGTGGGGTACAGGTTGGCTGGACTTACCCCTGGGGTGATGGATGGACCATGCTGAGAGGCAGAGGCTGCAGAGAATCAAAGAGAATTATAGATGCAGTTGGATGGATGTTGATTCATACAACAAGACTTAATCATCTCATGGCCATGCTGAGGCAGTGATTTCTGGCTCCTTTCTGCCTGCCTGGCTCTAAACCTCTCCATCCACAGCCATTAACACACTGCCAATTGGTTAATGATGGAGAATGCTGCAACAGGAAGTAAGCAGTATGAGTCTGTCACAGTCTTCAAATACCTGAAGCCAAAAAAATAAATAAAATAATGAAAAAATTAGAAGCCAAAGCTGTAACTTTGTGACTTGGGTGTTGTCATTTCAAAGTTGGATTTTTTTCTCTGTCTACTTTGTGGGAGAACAAATTATGCAAAAGTAGGCACAGTAATAACGCAACACCCTTTTCAACCCACTGTCCCACTTTGGAATGAGGCTATTCAGAACAGCACTTATGTCTGTAATATGTCTCAAATGTATCCTGGCATCTGACCTACTAAGAGGCCCTTGTGGGTAGTGGAGCCCATTCTTTTCACCCTTTGTGCATTGAATTATGTACATTGCCTCCACTGTAAGTACATATCAGGCACAGAGCAGTCCTCACTTTCCATTCAATTGAAGTACAAAGAAACATTCAAGTGTTTTTTTTTAAAAAATATTCTATGCCTATATCTTATATAGGCATATGTATATCTAATTTCATCTGGCTGTGGTCATTCAAAACAGTGAATAAAACCAGCTTGTATGAGTTGATTGCCATCACTTTTTCTTTGTTTATATTACGACTGCTATACTCATGTTTATTGTGTTCTGTTGGCCAAATCAGCAACTATTTCAGTAAAATAGGTTTGAGCTTTAAATCTTGTTCTAATTCTGATGGTACTGCATGAGCACCCAGAAGAGCAGCAGATGTGGAGGTGATCTGATCATCTGGCCATCACACTCTGACCCTCATGACAGCAACTCAAATCCTTCAGCTTGTCAGTTTTGAGGGTAGCATGTTGACTCGCTGCCCAATCTGTCCCACCCACTGACAGGTGCCATGGTAACCAGGTAATCAGTGTTACTCGCTTCAGCTGTCTACGGATGTTACGGCTGATCAGTGCAGGTTTGTAAGGCATATTGTCAAGGACGTTTTTATCTAAAAAAAAATGTTCAGTTTGACAAATGAACCCACAGATAAAACCACAAAGCCATAAATTTAACCACCTCTTTAATGAGACACAAGGCTAAAAAAAAAAGAAAAAAAAAAAGACAAAACTCAACTTCAGAATTTGCAGCAGTGTCAGAGAGGGTGAATTGTCCTTTACATAAAATAGATCCTCAAAATGCATTATGCAATTTTTTGTGGCACTCATATGCATTATGCTGCACTGTATAAAACTTCATTATTTTGCTGATTCAGCATCGAGTGAGGTGAGGTAGAAAGCTCTATTTGGAATTTTGCTGGTGAAGTGTTTATTTCACTAACATACATCTATACACATTAACACCTGACAGATACTGAATTTCTCGACATAATACTAATGCTGATTTTTTTTTTTTTTTTTTTTTTGGGGGGGGGGGGGGTGCGAGAGAAAGTCAGCTTTATATAAAAAGAAGAGCAAATATTCTATATCCAGCATGACAAACATGATGGTTGCCAAAGACAAGAAAATGTCTAAGTTACAGTAAAATGGAAAATCATCATTACACTATGTGACACCATATCTAAAATAGCATATTTATTTCTGGATGATATATCTGTGCGAATTTATGCACATTTTTACTATATATGTACTGTCTACCTACCACTAAAAAGGGATTAACTGGATTTTAAATAATCAATTTTACGAGCTTTCCAAATCTGTACCACTGACTTGAAATATAAGTTTTATTTGGTGGAGCTGCAGTGAATTTGACAGCAGAGGGTATAACTTCATAGCCGGAGAATAAATCTGAAACTCAGTCACCCTCTTTATCTCTCCCTGTTTGCCGCTCCGCTTCACTGTACTTCACTCTGATATGAAGGACCCGTCTCCTGCTTCTGGATGGAGACAGCTCTGCACTCTCTAAAGCAAAGGCATTCCATCTTTTAAAGCTGAATTTTAACCCATTTCTCTTATTTATGTGGAGTAGTACATTAGTGCTGCGAGTCAATTGGTAGACTGAGGGGAAAAAAAACACATGGTACAACCCCAACATTTCTCATAAATTGCCCATATCAGTGTCTTCTTCCCTCCCTATCCTCCTTGTAATAAGACTTAATATTCATTCCTGAGGAGATTTGATGAGCTGCTATAATTCTCCCAGTGTAATGATCAGAGCTCTCCTCCCAAGTGCACCTGTGAGATCTAATCTGAGACCCCTTCAGGAGGCTATCATCCGCTGAGGGAAGTCTTGTGTTTCCTTAACAATGCTTCATTTCCACCATAATAGCTCCTACTCTCTGCTGGCTAATAGCTATCTGCTTCAAACAATCAGGCTTTATTGTAGCTGTGCCAATTCCCGCCCAGCACCTCGCTTGTCATACACACAGAGTTCCTTTCACGCAATCAGGAACTAAAAAAAAAAGGAAAGTGACAGAATCTGGGTCATTAAGGTGTAAAAGGCAATATACTGTTTGGGTCCAAGTAAGCTTTCAAAACATAAACAGTGAGCATATTTTCTCTGGCCTGACATCATGACAAATGAAAACACCGGTCGATAACATATCCATTAAAAACAACACATGGATGCATTGGCTGAAATAAACCGAACATGGCCAATTATATCCAATGATAAAATGATGTTACAGGAGCAAAAGTCTAAGTGAGGAGTTAAAAAGTAGTTAGTAAAGTGGGGAATGTTGGGATTACATGAAACTAGTGATGCACTGATTGCCGTTTTTTGGGCAGATTTGATGCTAAAGTCAAACAAAAAAACAAACAAACAAACAAAAGCTCATCACACAGAAGCAAAAGGAAAAATGAATCGCTCAAAAACACTGGGGTGACAGCTCTTTGCTGATCCACCCAGCCCACCCCAGACCGCCCTCTCTACATGTTCAGCCAAGTGCCTTTACTGGTCTCTTTGTGACGTGACGCCCAAGTATGTAATTTTTCTAATGAGGACATGTTGAAAAAAAAAAACATTAATCAAATTTGAGTGATTGATCCCACAAATTAACACAGATTACCAAGGAGTGAAATACTGTCTTATGTTTTCCTGTTGAGGATGAACTATCATATTGCAGCACAACAAAAAGTTCACAAATTGCATTGGGAAATGTAGTCCTTTTCCTCATTCTCATTGCTCATTAACATGCACACCGATGCATCATGGTTCTGCAGGATCACATCATCTTTACTCCTATAATCTTCCTCTTTCTATTACATGTCAGTCTGGAGCTAATGCTCAAAAGGCTGTGCTAATAATAACACTGTAGCATCCCACATAGCACAGAGACTCTGACAGTGAAGAGGTCAGTGCGGATGGATGGATGAATAAAGCGAGTGAATTCATTACATTCTGACAAACATTGTTATCGCGCTCAGATCAGAAAGTACTCGTGTGCTCAGCAGTCTGTTTTGCTATTTAAAGTGCACATTAAGGCCAAATTGCACTACTAATTCGATTAATTAGATCCCCTTTAGAGGAGTCATTTTCTTAAACGACATGATATTATAGTTTGCTCATCTCCATCTCTCTCATGTTTACTTTTTTTTTTTTTTTTTACATTGGCTCTCCTGTCACCCAATCATAGCAGCCTCACCACAGTTTCCTCCATTCATACTCTTTTTATTTCCAAACAGTATATTTAAACTTTAAATAAAAGTCTGTGGATTATGTCGCAGATTTGTGTTCCTGTGAGTTCAGCTGTTAGATGAATCACGTGAATCCCTCAAAGGCTGGATCCACCGGCCACCTCATTTCCAACAAGGTGAGAAAATTAGAGCAGCATGTCCTGATGAGTTCACTTGTCTGTAAAAGGTGACCGTCCATCAGCCTTGGAGCTATTTATGTACACAGTATCCTCTCCAAACTGCCCTGATATTGTGATAATGCGGCACATTGTAAAATTCAAATACGACACACGTATCAATAAGTATAGTCCAATTTGTCTAAAAAAATCCAGGATGAACTGAATAGCTTAGCTGAAGTAACCTCGCCAGAGTCTCAGAGTACCATGTGGTACACAACTTAGTTTTAG
>JAVQJX010179896.1:0-14635 GCA_036025115.1 Ambassis agassizii
ACGGGACGAAGAGGACGGGACGGAGAGCGCCGAGCTCACCGAACCCGTCCAGGACAAAGAGAGCGTGTGAGGACGAGACGTTCTCCATCCTCACAGCGACAGCCTGGACACAGAACACAGCAGTCACAACATGAAAACATCAATGAATCACACAGTTCATGTTTTTCACTCCTGAAACGTCCAGAGCAGCAGTGAACGCAGCGTCCAGCATCACACTGAACAGGTCATGACCTCTGGACAGACACGCGTTTCCTGCTGATGGACAAACAGCTCCGTCACATCCCTGAACCCTCACCTGTCAGGGCGAAGCAGCTCTCTGACCGTCCGTCCTCTGTCTGTCCCTGCTGAGCCTCTGAAGCAGCACTTTCATAGCCCCCCCGTCTCCTGAAGCGGCAGGAACACCTGAGGCTGTGATTGGATGAGAGCTGACACACCTTCATCAGCACGTATCCCAGCATGCACTGCTGTGGTGTGTGAGAGCACCAGGAGTTGAACACTCAAACACCCTGCAGAGGACACGTTGTCCTCACATGCAGCTCGTGCTCTGCTCCCGGTCAGAGGACGGAGCGTCCCCTCACACAAGCTCTGTCTCCAAATGTCTCCAAATGTCTCACTCAGAGAAACCATCATGTCCCTGTGGTGGAGGCTCTGTGGACCCCTCACACTGTGTGTGTGTGTGTTCACTGCTGAGGTATTCTTGGTTTGTCTCTCACACACACACACAGACCTGTGGAGGTCAAAGGTCATGCTGTCTGAGGTGTCTCAGATCAGCTCAGACAAAATGGAGTCAGTGCGTTCAAGGACAACACCTGAAACACAGGGCTGCTGTGGACACAGAGAGAGGACAGAACCAGGATCATCAGAGGACATGGACAGATGGACAGATATGTTCCATCATGAGTCTCTGATGGAAGCCATTTTGACATAAACATCATATTCTGAGGAGAGTTCCTGTAGTGTGTGTGTGTGTGTGTGACTCTGTGATTTCATCATGTTTACTGGCTGATAACGAGGCCCCGTGGAGCCTCATCAGGGCCGGACCCCGGAGGGTCGAGTCTGTGCGGACACCTGGACACTGCGGAGGCTCCGGCTGCTGCGCTAACAGGCCAATTAGCGTGCTGTGCCGTCACCATGGTTACCGGTGAAAACAGAGCGGCTCCAGGCTCCCGCTCTGGTTGTTTACACTCCATGAAATGACCAGAGTGACACAAAGTTGACCTGGAGGAAACTGATGCAATCACACGGAGGAGAGGACATCAGCAGGTTCAGTCCACAGAGCACAGACAGACAGACAGACAGATCCTAAGGGAAGTTCAAGCATCCAGGAGCACACACACATTAAAGGCAAACACTTCAGAATCAGACTAAGAATTAAAAAATACAAAATAAATAAAGGTAAGGCAGATCTGTAAAGTTTGCTCAAAGACAAATTACAGAGTGAGCTGGACTGACACAGTTATTATGATGGTGTGTGTACATATATCTACTGTACAGGTGATGGAGCTAACCACATCAACACAGCAGCATCACTCCATCAGCTGTTAGCCACATTAGCATTGAAGCATGAAGTCATCAGAGTTTCTGTGTAAAGATGGACGGCAGAGTGCAGCTTCACCTTTTGACCTCTAGTCTGCAGACTCTGGGTCCAAGATGGCGTCTGTTTTTACTGCAGCCATAAGTGAGATGTCTTAGCTGCCATTCAGCTAGTGATAGCATTAGCAAAGAGGCTAAGCTAAAATGGCTAGCTGTACACTGTGTGGTTTAAGGAACAAATCATGAATGATGCTGTAAATGACCCTGTGACCCCATGACCCTGTGACCCCGTGTCCCTGTGACCCCATGACCCTGTGACCCCATGACCCCGTGTCCCTGTGACCCACAGCAGGTCCCCCTCTGGACTCCTCATGTGTCTGTCAGCAGCAGCTCCTTCACGCCCTGTGAGCTGTGAGGCCTCCATGTGTGGAGGCTTCCTGTTCCTCATTCTGAACCATCAGGGGACACTGTGTCCATCAGAGGGGACATGGTCTGCAGTGATGTCCAGGTCAGAGACGCAGCTGGACGTCCATCAGAGGGGCCCCCATGCTGCAGGTCTGATGTTTGACTTCCTGTTAAAGGGGACTGTCTGTCAGTCCCTGCTGTGGACATGGACAGCGTGGACACCCTCTCACCTGTTTGTTGTTGTGTACAAACTGAACTCGTGTGTAATGAAGTGAAACATGCGGCCTCGCTGTGTGTGTGTGTGTGTCCTAAGGGGGCGTGGCCTCAGGCTGAGCGCTCCCTCTGATCTTCAGCTCTATAAGAGCAGCAGCTCGCAGGCCTGCGCTGCTCCTCACTCTGCTGTCTTGTTGTTGTTCACAGCGTGAAGCCGCTTCCTGCTCTGATGTTCTGCCTGAAGCTCGGAGCTGCTGATGCTTTCAGCCCTCTGCCTGTGTGTGTGTGTGTGTGTGTGTGTGTGTGTGTGTCCTCCTGAACTCTGTCTGACATGTGGAACAATAACTCTGACATCGTGTTTGTGCTGCAGAGTCTGAACGAGTCGCTGAGCGGCCGGCAGGTCTACTTCGCGCTGGCTCTGGTGGCGTACCTGTGCACCGTCTCGATGAACCTGCTGCTGGTCCTGCTGGTCTGCCTGGACAAAGCGCTCCACCAGCCCATCTACATCTTTGTGTGTAACCTGTGTTTTAATGGGATCTGTGGAGCGTCCTGCTTCTACCCGAAGGTGCTTCACGACCTCCTGACCGGCTCGCACATCATCACGTACGGCGGCTGTCTGGCTCAGATGGTCGTTGCTTACAGCTATGTTTTCTGTGAGTTCACCAGTCTGACCGTCATGGCGTACGACCGCTACCTGGCCATCTGCAGGCCGCTGCAGTACCGGGCGCTGATGACGCCTCAGAAGGTGGGCCAGCTGCTGCTGCTCACCTGGAGCTTCTCGCTCCTGGAGGTGACGGTGGGCGCCATCCTGACGGCCAGGCTGCCTCTGTGCGGCCGCCACATCGACAGGATGTTCTGCACCAACTGGGAGGTGGTGAAGCTGTCGTGCTCCGACAACACCGCCAACAACATCTACGGCTTCGTGCTGGTGTGCTCGCACGTGTCCCAGACCGTCCTCATCCTGGTGTCCTACGGCCACCTGGTCCGAGCCTCCGTCCGCTCCCGCTCGGACCGCAGGAAGTTTGTGCAGACGTGTGTGCCTCACCTGGTCACGCTGCTGGTCTTCACCACCTCGCAGGTGTTCGACGCCATGTACTCTCGTTACGGCAGCGGCGGCACCATGCAGGTGCTGCAGAACATGCTGGCTGCAGAGTTCCTGGTGGTCCCGCCCTTCATCAACCCCATCATCTACGGCATGAACCTGCAGCAGATCAGGTCCAGGATCGTCCTCCAGTTCAGACACAAAGCAGAGATCCCAAAGTGACAGAGTCTCACTCTGCTGGGAGTCCGAGGTGTGAAAGAGACGCCGTCCCAGCTGCTCACAGGGAGCAGAGACACACTGAGGCATCAGAGCAGAGAAACCAGCCGGAGTTGATGAGTTGATGCTTCACCCTGTCGACTGAGGATAATCAATCAATCAATCAGATATCAGTTTCAGTCTGAACTCGGTGCAGCAGCAGGCGACGGCTACTTCAGTTCAATCATTTAGTAATCATTAATAATGTATAGTTGAACTGCAGCTTTATGTGATGACACTGTGTGAATATTGTATATTAATAATGTATCAATACTTCATGTCACTTCATGTTTCTTTTGAATGAGGACAACAGGTGGAGACCCGGCTGGGTGAGACGTCCAGCTTTAAGTTCAACAGGTTGCAGTGCTTTGATTTTGTTAAAGGGATCCCCGACTAATCACACATGTGGGCGTAAACGTACAATTATTCTGCTCTATGAGAAAATCTAGTTAAAACATGTTCAGCATTTTCTGTATTAAAAAAACATTTTACATCACATTCCAGAATCCACTGCACTGCCGAAACAATATGGATTAAACTGAATACTGAAAATATTTAACATGTTTTAGATTTTGTAGTATTTTTAAGTCAGGGATCCCTTTAATACATCTGCACTGTCTTTATAAGAATGTTTTAATGCCACTGAGAGTTCATATGAAGCTGTGCAGCTGCAGGTTTGACTGTGTGTAAATAAAAGCCGTCTGTGTGACTCTTCCTGATCACAACGCGTCGTTTCCATTGGTTTTTACTCAGAAGTTATAAAACAGAGACGCAGAGCGGAAACATTTTAAACTTCATTTTATTTTGAACATTTTCAACACAACGAAGCTGCGATGATGAAAACACAAAGAGGTCTCACTCTGCTGTATATTCACAAACCAAACTGAAATCTGAGGAGCAGATCAGCAGCTCTTCCTCCTCCTCCTCCTCCTCACGTCGTATAAAAATAAATAACTAAAGAACACAGAACTCATCTGTGGAAACTCGTCACACCTGAACGATCCGATTGAAAGCTGTTATTGATCAGTCTGATGGAAAATCATCACAGCAGAAAATCCAAAAGAAAAGACTCTGAGAACACACTCAGTCAAACGGATCAATGAGTTCATTGATCAGTGAATGACCCTGATCCCTCATCACACGGGCAGGTCAGGCTTTGGTCAGTTTACCCATCATGCTCTGCTGCTGCACGGAGTTCAGACTGAAACTAATATCTGATTGATTGTTTGATTATCCTCAGTCGACAGGGTGAAGCATCAACTCATCAACTGGAAGCGGGTCCGAGGGGGCGGGGCTAGGTGAAGCGGCGAATCAGGTTGTTCCTCTCTGGTTCCAGAAACTCGTCCAGCAGAGCGGCCGTGATCTCCCGGAGCTCCTCCTCCAGCCCGGACGCCTCGCTGCAGGGACACAGAGTGATGATGTCATCAAGCCACGCCCACACACCTCCATGTTTGTCAGCTGACCTTTTCCCCGGCGCGGCGCAGAACTCGGTGTAGCATTTGATCTTGGGCTCGGTGCCGCTCGTCCTCAGCGTGGCCACGACGCCGTTCTGCAGAGTGAAGGTGATCATGTGACTGCTCCTCGACACCGGAAGCACCTGCACGCCCACACAGTCACATGTTGGCGACCCGTTCAAACAGACCGACTGATGTGATCGGCGCCGCACTTACAGATCTGAGGTCCGGCTGGCTGCTGTCGTATCCCGTGGTAACGTCTCTGACGTGGACGATCCGGACGCCGCCGCACGTCTTCGGGTACGAGGCCTCGCCGTCAAAGTTTCTGATGCGGCTGAAGATCTTCTGGATGGTGGGGGGGTCGTTACAGATCACGTAGGAGGTTTTGGACACGTGGTAACCATACCTGCAGACAGGAAGCCATGACAGACCGTCAAAATAAGAGCATGCATCTGTGTAAGTTTCAGTGAAATCTAAAAGGAGCTTCAGTGTGATGTGGATTCAGTCCTGACACCTGCTGCCCTCTGCTGGAGGAAGCTTTGGTTAAAATGTGATGAGCTCACGTCTGGTAGATGTTGTGCAGCTGCTGGTTCAGACTCAGGTTCTTGTTGTGGAGGTAAGCCGCCATTTCAGCCACGACCACCGCCGCGCTGACGCCGTCCTTCTCTGGGACCATGGAGCCGCACAGGAAGCCTGAGGACATGGACACAGAGCAGGGCCTGTGAGGGGGGGGGGGCAGCGGTGGACCACGTGATCACAGCTCTCTGCAGGTTCAACAACTAATCTGATCCATCGCCACCAGGCGGCAGCAAATCCTGTTACCGATGGACTCCTCGAAGGCAAAGATGACTCTGCTTCCTGCTTTGGACAGGTCATGGATCCTGTTCCCGATCCACTTGAAGCCCGGGAGAGTTTCCTGACAGACAGAAAGACGACTGATTGACAGGAGCATGTATTGACAGACAGCATCGGGTATTGATCGACAGAGGATGCGTGGACCGGCACCTCGAAGTGGAAGCCCTCGATGCGGGCGAAGGCCTGCAGGATCTTGGAGGACACGGTGGTGGCCAACATGTAAACACTCCGAGTGTGTGCAGGATCGGGATGACTCTCCCTCCAGTTGAAGAACATCCACCAGCCGAGCAGAGCCGCCAGCTCGTTGCCCGTGAACACCTTCCACCCTGAGACACACCTGAGACACAGACACACCGTCACCTGCAGCTGGGAGCTGGACGCCTGCGCTGCTGCTTACCCGTCAGACTTCTCCGCCACAGCCAGGCGGTCCGCATCAGGATCCGTCGCCAGGACGACGCGGGCGTTTTCCCGCTCCGCCAGCAGAAAAGAGAGCTCCTGGACAGCAGAGGACAGAACGGATTAGACACCGGGAGCTCTGCACCTCAGACGTGTGTCCACAGGCGTCCTACCAGGACAGACTCCCCCTCTTCAGGGTTGGGGCAGTGGACCGAGGAGAAGTTGGGGTCGGGGTCTTTCTGCTCGGGGACAGCGATGGGCGGAGCAAAGCCAAACATCTGGAAGGCCTCCTGGACAAAGGCGTGTCCAACCCCATGAAAGGACGAGTGGACAAACTTCAGTGGACAGCTGCTGTTCAGACCCCTGAGACACATCGGGACATTCATCAGAACCTGGACCACGCAGGTCCAGAACCAAAAGCCAGGCCCGGCTCAGGCCCGGCCCGTCAGCAGGCGCTGCACCTGTGGAAGCAGAGGCTCTGCCTGAGCTCGTCCATGTAGCAGCTGTTGATGCGGGTCAGCGGGTCGGTCCTCAGCGCGCTGTGGTCCACCAGCTCCTCGTCCCAGCAGGAGGCGCTCCACGGCTCCAGCTGCTCCTCGATGCTGCGCAGCACCTCCTTATCATGAGGAGAGGTGATCTGAGCGCCGTTACACCAGTACACCTGCAGGGGGAGACACTGTCAGGCCGCCTGTCTGTCCCCCCCCCCCGGACCTCAGCACGCTTCACACTGACCTTGTACCCGTTGTCCTCTTTGGGGTTGTGTGAAGCGGTGATCATCACTCCGGCTGCGGCGCCCAGCTTCCTCACAGCGAAAGGCTGGGAAACAACAGAGCATGCTCAGTGACCATGTGCACGCTGACACCATCCGTTAGAGCAACGGAAAACAGGAAGTGATGCGTTAGTGTTTCCTCACCACGTACGGCGTGGGGACGACGGAGGAGAAAAGATGGACAGGAACGTCTCTGCTGAGCATCACAGCCGCCGTCAGCTTGGCCAGCCTGAGACAGACGAACAGAGACACAGAGACAGAGACACAGAGACACATAACAGAGACAGACAGAGACACAGAGACAGACAGACAGAGACACAGAGAGACAGACACAGACAGACAGACAGAGACACATAACAGAGACAGACAGAGACAGAGAGACAAAGAGACAGACAGACAGACAGAGACACAGAGACACACAGAGACGAAGAGACAGAGACAAAGAGACAGACAGACAGACAGAGACACAGAGACAGAGAGACAGACAGACAGAGACACAGAGTCAGAGAGACAGACAGACAGACAGAGACAAAGAGACAGACAGAGACAGACAGACAGAGACAAAGAGACAGACAGATGGACAGTTCCAGGTCAGTTGTTCAGACTTGACTCTGATTGGTGCATCACTGATATTTCTGCGATCAACAGTATTGATTGATTGATCACCGCTGGCTGCTGCAGCCGCTGTCCTCCTGTCCTCTGGTGTCGAAGCCGACGACGACCCCCCTGCTGCCGAGGTCGGCGCCGGACCGGTTCAGGTAGCAGAACAAACCCTGAGGACAGAGAGGCAGCTCAGGTTGGACGGGCTGACCGGGGGACGCTCTGGCGGCTGCGCGCGCTCACCTGTGTGGACTGGATGACGGTGAGGTCGTTGATGCGGTTGAAGCCGGCTCCCATCGGCGCCCTGAGCCCGGCCGTGCCGAAGCTCAACCTGCTGCCGAGCCTGGACCTCAGATCGTCCAGACGACCCGCCGCCACCAGGCGCTCCACCTGAGCCCGCGTACAGCAGTTCTACGGCACAGACAGGAAGTCCATCATGACATGGCGGCCAGCGTGTGTGAGTGTGTGTGTGTCTGTGTGTGTGTGTGTGTCTCTGTGTGTGTGTGTGTGTGTCTCTGTGTGTGTGTGTGTGTGTGTGTGTGTGTCTCTGTGTGTGTGTGTGTGTGTGTGTGTGTCTCTGTGTGTGTGTCTGTGAGTGAGTGTGTGTGTGTGTCTCTGTGTGTGTGTGTCTCTGTGTCTGTGAGTCTGTGTGTGTGTGTGTGTCTCTGTGTGTGTGTCTGTGTGTGTGTGTGTCTCTGTGTGTGTCTGTGTGTGTGTCTCTGTGTGTGTGTGTGTGTCTCTGTGTGTGTGTGTCTGTGTGTGTCTCTGTGTGTGTGTGTGTCTCTGTGTGTGTGTGTGTGTGTCTCTGTGTCTCTCTGTGTGTGTCTCTGTGTGTGTGTGTGTGTGTCTCTGTGTGTGTCTCTGTGTGTGTGAGTGTGTGTCTGTGAGTGTGTGAGTGAGTGAGTGTGTGTGGCCTCATCTTAACACACACTCATCAGTTTAGCAGCAGCACAGTTTGAGGACAGTTTGTGAATCTTCCTCCTCTTCTTCCTCTTCTTCCTCTCAGAGCGGACACACAGCTCTGTGCTGACAGAGAGGCGCTTCACTGCCACCATCAGGCCGCACCGTGAATCACAGTGTGCGTTTTGATGTAGCTGTTGATGTGGGTCCGGCTGTTCTGTGTGGAAACAGCTGAGTCACGCTGCACTTTAATCACATTATAATCTGACTCAGACTGCGGCCCGCGGGCGCAGCTCTGACCGGATGTATGAAACTCTGAGCCGCTGGACCGGGAGGATGTGGCGGTCAAAGAGAAGCGGCTCATGCAGCACACACACAGACAGACACACAAAGTTTCTGTTTGGAGGGCAGAGCGCTGTTTCAGTGGATTGGCTGCGGTGGTGCGTTCAGGTGCCCTCGCTGATGCCTGCGTGTTGCTCCCTGTTCTCTGCTGCAGCTCACCTTACAGCCTTCATGTGTCACTTGTTGAGGAGCGCGCACACACACACACACTTACCCGGTCCCAGGTTAACCACTGCTGCACCGCCTTGTCCAGCTGCGGGTCCCCGGTGCCCTGACGCCGCATGTTGGCGTTCAGATCCCCGCTGACTCCGTTGTCGTCCTCCATGCTGACAGTCAGTGGCCGCAGCTCACCGCCCGCGGCTCGGCTCGCTCTGCGTGCCCGCTGAGCTGCTCTCTCAGCCGGCGTGTGTTCCCCGGTGCAGCCGCTGGAGGCCGGTAGCAGCCGGTTAGTGCCAGCTAGCCGAGAACAATCCTCCAAACGCCGCAAACATTAAAGTTCATAAACAGCAACAAGCGCCGCTCTACAGCGCCGCTTCCGGTCACCTACCAAAATAAAACCCGGAAGTAGGGACACATTATTGTGAAAACTGCTGTGACCACATTACTCATTTAATGTCGCCACTTTGTCTCCTGATGTTTATTCTGGTAAAATCTGGATTTAAGAATTCAGTTTTCTGTCAGAGGAACAGAAAGAAACACATTTCTGACCCGTTTATTCACATAAAGAACAAACAAAAAGAAACCAGCACTGCTCAAGAGAAACCCTCTTTTTAAACATTGTGTAGTGTTTCGAATGAACCCTGTTTTCACTCTGAGGCCCAGAGGAGCCTCAGACTTAAAGGGTTAATCCTGCTCAGGCCGCTGCTTTGCAGGCGTCTCCCCGTCAGTCAGCCGGCAGCTGAACTGCTCGCTGAAGGCGTCCAGCAGGTGAGGACTGGCCTCCTCCACGCTGACGTCCCGCCGCAGCTCCGCGCTCAGGGACGTCACGCCTTTACCTTCGATGCCACACGGGACGATGTGGTCGAACCAGGACAGGTCGGTGTTAACGTTCAGAGCCAGACCGTGAGACGTGACGTACCGACCGCAGTGAATCCCTGGAAACACAACAACAACACAACATGCACTGATACAGCTCTGTCTCTCTGTGTCTGTCTGTCTGTCTGTCTCAGTCTCTGTGTGTGTGTGTGTGTCTCTGTGTCTCAGTGTGTGTCTCTGTGTCTCAGTGTGTGTGTGTGTGTCTCTCTCTGTCTCAGTCTCTGTGTCTCAGTGTGTCTCTGTGTGTCTCTCTCTGTGTCTCAGTGTGTGTCTCAGTGTGTGTGTCATACCGATGGCACAGATCTTGCGGTCTCTGACCCACACTCCTGTGTGTGTGGACGTTGATGCTTTGATGTCAAACCTGCTGCACAGTGAGATGACGGTCCTCTCCAGCTGACCCACGTACCAGCGGACGCTCTGAGAACAGAACACTCGTCACCACGCGCTCTCATTCCAGCCGAGCTCACACCAAGCTGCGTCCAAACCTTCTTGAAGCTGCTCAGATTCAGGACCGGGTAGCAGACCAGCTGTCCCGGCCCGTGGAAGGTGATGAGTCCTCCTCGGTTGGTGCGGTGGACGTCGGCCCCCAGCAGGCGGAGCCGGTCCAGCAGGGGGCCCGGGTAGGGCTGGTGCCGGATCCCGGTGGTGTAGACCGGGGGGTGCTGACACAGCAGCAGCACGTGAGCCGGACCGGACCGGTGCCGGTTCACATAGAACTGCTGCAGCTGCAGAGCCTCCTGATAGGAGAGCAGGCCCAGCCGGACCACCTCCACCACCGGCCTGCCGCCCTGCATCCAGGACTGCAACCAGGTCAGGAGACCCGGCAAGCCAACGCAGAGAGGAGGTCAGAGGTCAGGGGTCAGGGACAGGTCACGTGATCCACCACAGAGAATCAGAAACACTTCATTAAACACGCGCTGCGGCTGTCTGACACTCTTTCACATCACAGTGATCAGTAATAATACCCACAATGCACCGCTGTGAGCTTCATTGTCTGACCTCACTGTCACGCGCAGCTTTTACCTTTAAACTTGTCCGCGCGGCTGTCAGAGATCCTCTACGCGCTCCTCACAGGGCGCCGCCATTGTTGTGATTCAGCTCTTCTTCTACGGTCAAATTGAAGTGAACTTCCGGTTTGCGGCGCACTCTAGTTGTCACCACCCGCCATCCTTAAAAATAAAAGCCTCCAGCAACAGTGTTCAACCGCTAAAATTATTACTTATTTAATGTGAGACATCAGTTTGTAGTTTTAATCAAACACCTTTAAATGTTTTATATCCTTTGAATTTAAATTAAAGCGCCTAAAGGGTTACGTCATGTTATCAGCCGTTATTCTTTTCCGCTGATAATGTGGATCAATAGTTTGTTTTGTTTTGAATTTTGAACCTGAGGCTCGCGCTGCTGCGCTCCGGCTCTGTGGTTGGTTGGCGGGCTGCACGCGCGTCCCCTCTGCGCTCGCGCGGGGCGGGGCGGGGCGGGGCGGGGTTTGTTGTGAGAGCGGACCGCAGAGGGAAGATGGCGACCGCGGGGTCTGCCGCCCAACGCGCGGCCCGGCCGGCCAGTGCCGCCGGCGCTTCCCGCTCCAGGCGCAGAACCGGGGTCCGGTCCGGGTCCAGCTCGCCTGGTGACGAGGCGAAGTGCTCGGCGTGCGGGGAGGCCTGCGGACACCCGGCCTGCCCGCTCTGCCTGGCCCGCAGACTCTCCGGCAGCGAGGAGCGGCTCCGCAGGAGGAGCGACCCGGGAAGGAGCAGCAGCAGGCCGGGCAGGAGGGACGGCGACGGCCGCAGAGGTCAGTGTGTTCCTGTGAACAGAAACTTTAATAAAGTTCAGTCTGAGGCCGCAGCAGGTCACAGCCGCTCCTCTTTACGGAGGTCTGATCAGTTTCTGATCAGCTCTATTGATCCGAATGTGTCAAAGATTAGCAGCAGTGATCAGGGTGACGGTCCGCGGATGGAGGACTTGTCCAGACTTGTGCGGCTGTAGGAGGAGCTCTGTGCGGCAGTAACACAGTAACACTGACACCTGTAGGACAGCCTGTACCGCCACTGTATCGATTATCAGGTAACATCCGGGTCAGGACGTAGACTTTGATCCGAATCCAGCACGAAGCAGCAGAGACACTGTGAGGACTTCAGCCTCCATCTTAATGCATGAGGCGTTCACTGACAGCAAGCCAGCAGTGTGTGTGTGTGTGTGTGTTAGTTTAGCTAGTTAGGAGCAGGTTTGGGTTGTTTATTAACTGTGTAGCCTTGAGGAGGTCATGTGACCTTCTCAGCAGCTGGTCCTGTTGTAAACACTAAGGCGGACATGTTGGATGAGGCGTACCTGTACAGATCTGTGTGATGCTGACAGGACTGATCAATAGAATTCTGATGTGTTTGATCAGGAGAACCTGCGTGGAGCGAGGAGCGCTCCCTGCGGCACGCCGCAGCTGGTGTGAGCTGTGGACCACGAGGTCTTAATCAAACGGTGTGTGTGTGTGTGTCTCCTCAGAGCTCTTCGTGTCTCCGGCTCTCGTCACAAAGTCTGCAGACGTCCTGTCAGCAGCAGCTGGGAAGCAAAAGGTGAGCCGCTGTGTTCTGTTCGTTCACACACACACACTGCTGATTAGAGTCTGTCTGCACACACTGCTGATGCTCTTGTGTTCCAGCTGTGTGAGGACAGAGAGGAGCCGAGGAAGAGGAGCGCGCTGCTCTGCAAAGACGAAGCCGCGCGATGCGTTGAAGGGCCTGTGAGTCTGAGCCCATCGCACACGACCAGAGTTTCAACCTCAAACAGTCATTCATGAGTGTTTCGTTGTCAGGGAGTTCTGTCGGACTCGGAGAACGAGGAGCCGCTCAGCAGGAGGATCAGACACGTGTCCGCCTTCGTCAGGAAGACCAAAAACTCCTCATCACTCACTGGGTGAGGGAGTGAGCACGCCGAGTGTGTGTGTGTGTGTGTGTGTGTGTGTGATCTGATCTCTCGTTTTCTTCCTCAGTGGTTCTCAGAGGAGCCGCAGCTGCACAGACCCGGTGGAGAACAGAGGAGGGAAGCTGAAGGCTGTCACTCAGCCGGCGGCCATGTTGGACCGGGTATGTGCGTTCTGTGTGTTTGGTTTGTGTGTTTTTCTGAGGTGACGTCTTGTTTCTAAACCAGTGTGTTGGTCTGTCAGGTTGCCATCGGCCACAGCTTCGCAGCGGGGATCCTCCTGTCCTCTGAGAACAGCCGCTCGGCCTCGGTGCCCGTCACGGCTCCAGACCGAAGGCTCACCTGGCGAGCTGCGCTGACATCGTCGTCACTGACCCCTCTGGGCCTCCCTCCACCCAGACGTGAGCGCTCCATCAGCCCAGAGAGCAACGACAGCATTTCAGAGGAGCTCAACCACTTCAAGCCCATCGTCTGCTCGCCGTGCACGCCGCCCAAACGCCTGCCGGACGGGCGCCTGATGGAGCCCACCATCGTCAAGTCCACGCCCCGGAATCTGACGCGCGGCTTGCAGAAGGCCACCAGCTACGAGGCCAGCCCGGCAGTGCTGCAGAAGTGGAGGCAGATTGAGCTGGACCGCCAGAGCCTCAAAGTTAACTCCAAGGCCACGCTGACGAGTCCGGTCTCTGAGCTCCACCACAAATCCGGAGGGGGCGAGGTCGGAGCCAAGACGCCCCCGATACGAGACGGAGAGGTGTCTGTGAACAAGAGGAGGCTGCTGTTCGACGCTGCGCCCGGGGACGCAGACGGCTTCCACAAGCAGGCGGTAAAGATCCGTGTGCCCGCCATCCGCTACAGCAGCGAGGCCGCGTTCAGAGGAAGCTCAGACTTTGAGCCGGCAGTGGGGACTCCTGAGTCCTGCAGTGGGGGGGCGCTGTTCAGCCGGAAACAGTCGTTCTCCCCGTACACAAAGACTTCCGGCTTCCAGGCCTGTAAATTAGTGCCAAAGGACTCGCAGAGTCCCAGGAAGGAGCCTGACAGCAGCCTGCACAACCAGTCTACCTCAAGGAGGGGCAGGAAGAGGAAACAGAAGACCAAACACCTGGACTCGGGCCGGGACTCGGAGCTGAAGAGGGGCCGGCCCGTCAGCCGGGAGTCCTTTGACGAGCGCCACATCCATCAGATCCAGCAGGAGCGGCAGGACCGAGCGCTCGCCCTGAAACTTCAGAGACAGTTTGATCTGGAGAACCAGACTTCCAACTGCAGGCGGAGCCCCGACACCTACTTCCTGCGGTCCTGGATGTCCTCTCAGAACCGCCGGAGATGTGGCCTGAGGAGGTCCAGACGGATCAACAAAAAGCACTAGCGCTGAGTCATCTGCCGACTCCGCACAAAGACAGGAAGTTCATATATGCAAAGTGAGGAATGAACACGTACGAATGTCGCCACACAGCTGACGGGCTGTTTCTTCCAAACACCAGCAGATCAACAAAAACACAGAGCAGGACCACAGCTTAGTGTGCTGCGTCAGACACGGATCCATGTGAGCCAATCAGAGGGCTCCTACAGGGTCAGAGGCTCGGTGATCCGTGTGTCATGATGCTCGGTGTGTGACGCCTCGCCGTCAGCAGAGGAACAGGCTGTGTGTGTCCGTGTGAGGGTCACATGATGTCACTGGAATGACCCACACACCATCAGACTGTGTTTGAAAGGCACCAAACCCCAAATATATTGATTAGAGTATCGATCACGGTTTGATATTGGACTCTTCATCGC
The DNA here is from genome assembly GCA_036025115.1 of Ambassis agassizii. Classification (NCBI taxonomy): domain Eukaryota; kingdom Metazoa; phylum Chordata; class Actinopteri; family Ambassidae; genus Ambassis; species Ambassis agassizii. Next base: position 14,483 of record JAVQJX010179896.1, read on the forward strand.
TTCATGTTTTCATCTGCTGCAGAGTGACTGGTTACTTTATCACTGGATGGTCAGCAGCTGAACTGCTTCCTGTCATTCTGATTGGCTGCAGCTGTGACGACGATCCTCCATGAAAACTCCTCTTCCTCTGGATCAAGTCTGTCACCACAAACA
>JAVQJX010179954.1:0-13732 GCA_036025115.1 Ambassis agassizii
GCGTGGCCACCTACCAAACCCCCACCCCGCGGCCCCCACATCACCCCCCCCCCCCCCCCCCCCCCCCCTAAGTGATTAAATTATCTTTTTCGGGTCATTTTGGCTTTAGAAGTATTTGAGGGTGTGTTTTAAGCTTTTCTTAGATTTCTGCATACAGATATCAGATGTCTTCTGTTTTGCTTCCAGACTGTGTATTTGATAATAGTGTTTTTAAAACTGATTTGATAAGGTGCTCATGTGTCTGTTATCTGTATTTCAGGATTTTGGGAGTGAAGATGAACGGCGAATAAATCAGAGGTAAGTTTACTTACTACCTCCTGTTACATGGTTCGTGGCAAAGATGTTTATACACAGGTGTTACTGCTGGACTGGCTGCATCTGTCTTTGAGTCATTTAGTAAAATCTGGAGTGGCGGCAGACTAGCTGGCATCTACAAATGAGTACAAGTGAGTGTCTGAGACAGACAGGTGTTTTATGACAGTCTTATTGGCAGTCACCAGTTCTCTAATAGTCAACTATAAAAAAACTTGTTATTCTCAAGTAGTATGTTGACAAGCATGTCTGTATATTTAGCTCTTCATAGAGTGAAGTGAACTGCTTGTTGAATTGTGCATCATGTGCTGAGTCATTAGGCTATTTCACAGCTTTTCTATGCATGCGCAACATGGTTTGACAGCGTATGAACAGCTTGGATTTATTGACAATAGGCAGAAATTGCAAAACACAGAGTTTGCTTAATATAACAGTTTATACTCCACAAAATCTGTGTATTCCAGTGTGATAAAACCAAAATTAGATTTTTAGAATAAAATAGATTATTCCAAGAAACCAATAGACTTAAGTAAGGTCTGTTTTGTGTACTCAGTTCTGATAAGTCAATAGTCCATGTGCATATGTTTGGATAAGACATTAGTGCTTTACAAAATGTGACAGTGTTCTCAGCGTTTAAATAATAATGTCAGTATTCTGCTAAAAGCTATAAAATCAGATGGGTACCTGAGACAGCTGAGTTTGTCAAAAGATAATATTAAGACCACATACACTGAGTGGAGTACTTCCAACTGTACTTTACTGAAAAGAGTGGTGACAGAGAAGATCTTTATGTGAGGTGTGTGGTTTTTCATGTCTTTATAGCTGAATACTTCAAATAAATATGTGATCTGGAGGATTTTTTGCAGAGACGCTTGTGATTGTGAGATAAGCAAATGTGTCAAGCATCAAGTTTCTTTTCAGTTATGCATTAGGCTACGTCCTAAAGCAACGCATGTGTGTGAATGTGATCTATGCATGATGCGAGCCTTGACTCGCCTCTAGATTGCTTCCATTTTTTGAAGGGCCTGTAGGCTATGTTATGCAATTCAATTACCAGTAAATTCATGTTTATAGAGGTTCCCTGTTGAGTTCTCTTATTTGACAGATATATTTCTCTTTAGATCAGTGTGTACTGATCCATTCGATGATGGACAGCTGTATGTCTGCCAAGTGGGAGTATTTGTGCATGCTGTTCCTGGCTGACCTTGATGACGATAGCTTGCCTAAGGATGAAGGCCAACGTAAACATTGTGCAGGTGTCTTTGGCACAGAACCAAGGAATGAGTTCTTTTATCTCTGGGTACATAGCAAAGTTGGGCAAGGCACTGAATTAGTGAAAAATGTGTGTGTTTGCACATAATGTGAGGAGGGTGAGATGAAGGATTGGTAGATTAGGATCTCCACAAACTCATAGTTTTCATTTGGGGTCGATTTAAAACTCACCACTTCACTTAAAGAGCACACTTGTCAAGACTAGTTGTAGTTTAATGCCATAATATGTCACTGGTTAACAATATGTACTGGAAGATGAGGACGGGCAGAAGAAAAATGCCCATATTATGCAACTGACAGCCCCAAGAGGAAAGTTTTCCCCTCATTGTGCTGCTGTGTGCTAAACACTCAGAGACCATGAATAAACCAGCTTCTGTGTAGGTTCTTTGCGGTGAGTCTTCAGTGTAATCCATTGCACCTCTCTCACACACCATTCCACCTGGTGACTCAGAGCAGTGACTAGAGGACATCTGGTCCCTTTTTGCTCCATCCAGCTCCATCTGGACACCTATGCAGCATCATTATATACCTTAACTCTGTGACATGCCACCAAACTGCTGCCCCTAAAGCCTGACCTCAGATACTGAGGAAATTCTTGTATCTAGGTCCCTCCACTTCTACCTGCACCTGACGCACAGAACTTCAATGAACTTACGTCAGTTAAGAGAGTACAGTACCTGCTAGGTGTTAGATTCCCTGCCGTTCAAGTGAATAGGAGGGCTATCTTGTTATCTGTGTCACAGTGCTATTGTTAACGCCTGTCAGCAAATCCTCCCAGAGTAGTACCACTTCATTGTGTTGTGTGTGTGTGTGTGGATGATTGTACCTTTCTGCTCCCAAATCTCTGCTGGCTCAGTTTTGGATGTTTCTTGTGTCCTGCACGTACATATTTCATATGTGTTTTATATCTGTATTTCAGTACTCTATAAAGAGTATTTCCTATTGTTTTAGATGTATTCAGTATCAAACACATTTCTTCTTTAACTTGTAATAATCACTCCTACTGCATTTTGTGAGTGACAACTGGCGCTGGCCACTTGAAGGAGAAAGACAACATAATCCCTGCCTTATAAGCCTCTGCATAATGAGATTTGGGAGTTTGGGGACATTGCCAGTTCTCACTGCCCTGTACACCCATGCTTGGCCCATGTGCTAAGCTCCCTGGACGCACTACCTTGGATTCTGTTGACCCCCAATGTGGAATTCACATGGAGACAACACATTAGAAAGTTTTTTTTGTCCTGGTAGAAACTATTACTTTGAGTGGGCTTAGTTGCTTTGACTGAAGAGGAGACCTGCTCTTCACTTTGATTCTGACTTCATGAATGACGAGAGTAAAGTAAATCCATCTCTTTAATTAAACCGCAATCCTATTGATTCTTACTTACAGACTTGATGTTTAGCCTTCACTGTACTGCAGGACTGTGACACAGACAAAACAGACTGAAGGACGTGGGAGTCTAGTAGTGTGTGCCTGAGGCAGCGGGTGGAGGCTGCAGTATGTCCCTGCAGGCAGGAGGCTGACTTGAACACAGAGACGCTTGGCTGAGAGGGGAGGAGGAGGAGGAGGAGGAGGAGGAGGAGGCGGCAACCAGAGGGAGTGGCATCTGAACAGACGGCACTTCTGCACTGAGCAGCACAGATGAGCAGACTGTCAGTCAGTCTGTCACTCAAAAGAGCTGGGCCAAGACCTGAAACTATCTTTGTCCATTTGCACATTGCTTTTATTGTCCTGAAAGCTGATGAAGAGGAGGTAGCTTGTGCTGGAGAGGCCTGCGTTTCCTTTCGGTCAACAGGATGCATCTGGTCGTAGAACCCGTTCAGGAGGCCATGATGAAGATGCTACCCTATTTTGTGGAGAATGCTGTGTTGACACAGAGCCAGATAAACCGCATGTGAGTTCAGTTCACGTTTCTTGAACAGGATTTTAACAGCTGGGAACTGATAAGATTTGAGTTGAAATGCTTGCTTCAAGATCAGGGTCAGGCCTTTTGAACAATTTATAACTTTCTTTATTAGTTCATTATGGTGGTTTTAAATGTTGGCTGGGCGTTTTGCAACAGATAGAAGAGTGTCATGTAATGCCAGCAAACTAAATCATCCACAGAAATGAAGCAGCTGATCTGTCCATCAGTCACCATTGGGTGTCATTCACCACAGATTCTGAGTTTTCTGTATTTCTGTTCTTGACTATTAAATTTTTTTAATGAGGTACATGCACTGTAATTATTTAAGCTATCTGGAAAACATTTCTCTTGTAGTCTTTGTTTGCCTTGCTATATTTTTAGCTCTACTGTTTGTGGAGAAGCTGATAGCAGGGTGCCGCAGGGCAAGAGACAGTAGAACTGAGGCTGTTCAATTAGGAGGTCTGAGTATGGTCTGTGAAGCAGTGAGACAGCTCGTGATTTTCACATGGGAACAAGTTTGACATGTCCTCAGATTTCACCCGAGTGCAAGGTTTCCTTTTTCCTCTTCAAATGATCAGGTATCACAGGTAAGGTGAAGACCTCAAAGAATGAGCAGCATGGATTTGGATTGAGTGCTGGGTGGGCTGATGACGCTATGCCCCAGTCTCTGTATTGCCATGTTTGACTCGTCTCCTATCCATCATTTGCTGACAGTAGCCACTCCTGTCAGTTTAATAAATCTCAAACAGAGAACTGAGTGAAACGAAAAAATAAATGTGACACAAAAGCTCTTGTTGAGTGTGTCCACCCACATGCTTTGTCACTGAAACTTTTTTCCTTTTTTTTGTCTTGTTGGGGGCGGCCTGAATTTACTGTGAGGTGTACAAAACAAACTCCTTTGTTCTCACAAAATCATCTGTTCATATGTATGTGGGTTTGACAGTCTGATCAGAGAGCTGGTGGTGCCACAGCTGCATTTAGATGAAGAATATGTAGAAAAGAAAGTATTTGATAATCCTTCTTTTTAACATAGTAGTGCAAACTGCTATGTTTTGACATGTCTGTCAAAAAACTGGTACAACATTCACACAAAGGTAGTTCTTTTAAGATGACCTGGTTTGTCTGTGGTACCTGTGAGATTTTGTTTTGGTCCTGTCACTCATCAGCTCTGTACTTTCCTAATGATGTCCTGGTTTGGCAGACTGCACACGCAGAATACGTGATGTATGTGTTCCACCCTAGCTGGCAGGTAGCTCTATGAAATGTGCTCACATTGTTTTTCAGTCAAATGGAATGATTCATTTCAGCCTGGAGGAAACACCTCACTGCTTTTACTGCTGTTCTTTACCTGTGTCATCTGTTGACAGTTTCAAAGCCTAACCCAAAAAGTCAGGATATTTTATAGGCAGGTGTGAAGTGTTAATTGCTGCTTTTCGGTTGTTGTGAATGTTAAGCTTCACAAACAGCTGCAGTTAGGTCAATTATTTAGGTCTGTGTTAAATTAGACCAAGCAGGCAGAAGCCTGCTAGTTCAAATCTGAGTGCAGCCCATGCAGCAGAAAAAAGACAGATAAGCATTTGGGATCAAAGCTTGATTCATGGCGGCTGCAGACCTGAGGTCTGTCTCTGTAACGTGGCAGCTGGGCTTTTCCACTCAGCTGTTGAGGTAATTCGCCAGCGGCTGACAACTGTGATTTATGCTCATCCAGTTGGCTGTGTCTAACTGTACTGTTGAAAGTAAAAAAAAATGATCTGCCCTGCTCAGACTACCTGTCCATTGAACAAGCAGGAGAGATTGTGTTAAGCGGAGGTACTTTTCATAACTTGTAACTTCTCTTTTTGCTTCGTTTACAGCCTGAGTGAGAGCTTCTTCATGGTGAAAGGGGCTGCTCTCTTCCTGCAGCAGGGAAGCAGTCACCCAGGCCAGAAAGCACATCCTCATCACAAACATGCAGGTGAGAACTGTTAAAACCCAACAACATGCACACAAGTTATTTACCATAACTGTGGTGTGGTGTCATTGTGCTGCACTCCCTAACGCTGCAGCAGATGTGTGTAGCTGAGGTGAGGAGGATGGACGCAGCCACGTTGATAAGCATGTTCCAGACGTGTAGCTTAGGCAGATTAGCGCTTAAATCCAGCGTATGGTAGCACAGTGCACAAAACTTCTGTTGACTATTAAAGGAGGCTCTTTGTTTGCATTACCTTGTGTGTCTACTTTTTCCTCTGTGGCATGCTTTATTTAATGGCATAACTTTATATCATCAACATTCAGGTGTAACTTTCAAAGCAAGTCTCACTGTGGAACAATTTCTGGGTTAACCTAAAAATCATTGCACAGGATCAGGATAGCCTACTTTTGTTTTGTTGGTACAGAAAGCACTCCATTTGATTGGCTTCTTGATTCTATTAGCTGATAGCCAGTATCTGTCTCTAAAAGGCACTGTTGTTGCTATAAAGATGCAAGACAAAACAAAGACAGAGTCCAGTGGCATGTTTAGAGTTCAGCACCAGCCAGCAGCTTAAGTGCTGCCAAGTCATTTGGCAAGTCATGAAGCTAGCAGCTTTTGTCCATTTTACCAACCACTTTGTCAGGTAACCCACATATTTGCAAGTCCTACTTTGTCTTCTAAACTGTTTGGCTGAGAAAGTAGCTGTGTCATTCCCTAGTAACTGTAGCTTTCAAAGACCAAAAAACACCCAACAGAAAATGTGTTCATCCTGTTCTAAGAGCTGGTGTGGTTTTACCAGCTTCAGAGAATCTAAAGCACAACAGCCCAGCATGATTAAGCAATGACTTGGTAAGAGGTTTAATATCCCTGCAAAATGATTTTCATCCACTCATATTTTCCTGACATTTTGTTACAAAAATGTACCATAACTGTTATCACATTTTACATTTTGTTCTTTTTAAAAAAATGTGTGGTGTTGTGTGTTTTAGAACCAACATATTATCATTCAAAGGCAAAGATCTCTGGTAATTTTTTAAATAAAACTCTTAGAGTGCCACTGAAAATTTTCTGTTCATTTTCATGCTAGTATTTGTAACCAAGACCAGTCAGGATGTCAGAGTTTTATCTGCCTGATCTCTTGTGGCATATTTCAGACCTGTTTGCTCTCAGTCAAATGCTGTGTTGCTGTTGTCCATCTCCACACCCTGTTTTACCATCCAGCTCCAATGACATGTCTTGGCACAGGGAGCACTGAGTGGTGTATAATGAGTACAGACACGTTCTTGAATTATGCTTTTGGGGATGATAAATTCGGTCATGTGAAGACGGAGAGTTTACTGCCAGCAGATTTCTCTTCAGTCAGTTAACAACACATGCCAGCTGATAATAACCACTAAACAACTTGTTTCCAGGAGTGTTAAACATGAGGGAGACGTGTAGTTTGAAAATGCCTTCTTTAGACTACAGGGCTGTCTTTAATTATTCCAGCTCATTGTGCCCCCAGCGTGTGTTATATATTCTCATTAATGTTCTACTCAGAGTAAAACAGTCTGTGTGATGAGATAGATTTTAATCTGTGTCATCATCTTCCTCAACAGGCGATTTACCTCAGCACCTGCAGGTGATGATCAACATTCTTCGCTCAGAGGACAGAATCAAACTGGTATGAGCATACATCAAAACAAAAACATGTGCTTACACATACACACAAACATAAAGGCCAGTGTCTAACAGGCTGACATAGCAAACCCTCCAGAATGCATTTTATTGTGTACTTAGGATGCTTATTTGCTCACTGTAATTATTAGCTCATGAGAGCAGGTTTGAACACACTCTGGAGAGCATTACGAAATGTTTCCATGGTATGTGTGTATGTGTTATTTTATGTTCACCACCTCTGTGTTCTCACACATCCGGAGGACTTAGTTACCCTATTACACCAAGGTTGTAGCCCAGTTTTCTTTCACATGCAGCACTTGACACTTTTCTGGACAGCACAGTGTTCTGTCGCTGCTCTGGAGTGTTAGATGTTATGTTCAATATGAGGAAGTCACTGTGATAAATATTATTTGTTAATTAATTAATTAGGTCACAATTAGACGTGTGGTCCTGGCTGTGATTTAAACAGGAGACACTTTGAAGTAAACTCTGTACACATTGTGCAGGCGGTGCGGCTGGAGAGTGCATGGTCAGACCGCGTACGGTACATGGTGGTGGTGTACACCAGCGGGCGACAGGACACAGAAGAGAACATCCTTTTGGGAATTGACTTCACGAACAAAGACTGGTACAAACAGTCCCCTATGAGGTGTTTTATGCTTTTAATACTCACTTTGTACATAGGTAGATGACTTATGTTCAACTTTGCTTTCAGTAAAAGCTGTTCGATCGGCATGGTACTACCTCTGTGGAGTGACACAAAAATCCATCTGGATGGAGACGGGTGAGTTTTCTGGCATCTTTTTGACCCCTGTTGTAAGGACTGAGAGCCCAGCTGCAGTTTTACACTGCACATACCACTGAGACTTTAGATAAACTTGATTCACACTTTTGATATGCGGTGCTTCGGCTCAGTGAGTGACCATCTGTTTTGTTTGTTTCTCAGGGGCTTTACTGTGAACACGGCTGGTCGGACACACGTCTTCAAACCCGTATCAGTGCAGGCTATGTGGTGAGTAATAAATAAAAAGACCTTTGGAACACAGATACTGTCAATAACAGTTTACCTTTTATGGCACATTGGAGCAAGTCCTCTGATAGACTCACATCAGCTGCAATCAGGCACACAGAGGCAGCGCTGATACATTCTGCCACCTGCTGGCACCAACACACATGTGCACAGAACTACTTGGATCCAGTTAGTAAACAATATATGCAGCTCAGGAGATCAGTTTCATGTCTGATCCTGAACCTTTTCCTTTCTCAACAACAAATGTAGGTCAGCTCTGCAGGTGCTACACAAAGCGTGTGAGGTGTCACGCAGATGTAACTACTTCCCCGGAGGCATGGCTCTTACCTGGATGGGTTATTATGAGAGCTGCATTGCTTCAGACCAGAGCTGCATCAATGAGTGGAATGCCATGAAGGACTTGGAGACCACACGGCCAGATTCACCCACCATGTTTGTGGACAAGTCAGTAAACAAAGCAACCAAATTTAATATCTTGTTACACTGTGTACCCTCTACCGAAAAAGCTTAACGTTTAGGAGAACCTGTTATTTTGTGACTCCCAAGGTTTTAATGGAAATCAATCTTATACAGGCCTTCAGAGAGAGAGAGGACAGAGTGCCTTATTAAAGCCAAACTCAGAAGTATCATGACGTGCCAGGACCTCGAGAATGTCACGTGTAAACAGGTAAAAAAAAAAATACACTAGAACACAGACAAATTGAATATAGCTCTCAGCTCAAATCATGCATTTTACATTTGAGGAGTGGGTTATTTGAATATGTTTACTGTAACACCCTCCAAGCAGAATTTAAGCCGTGCTGTATAATTTTCTTTGTCAGATCCGTACAGAGTTGGAGCAACACATGAACTGCAACCTCAAAGAATACAAAGAGTTCATTGACAACGAGATGCTGCTAATCCTGGGCCAGATGGACAAAGCAACTCTCATCTTTGACCATGTCTACCTGGTGTGAAAACTGAACCGTCTCTTACATTTACAAAAATACTGTTTCCTGTGAATTACAGAGATAAAATGATTTCTCCTCATCCCAAAGGAAGAGTGGTGTTTAAGTAATCCTCCCTGTGAAATAATTGTTTTGGAGAAAGAACAGTCTTCTAGGGACACGAAAATATACTTAGTCTAAACAATATTTTCTCCCATTTGTTTTCAGGGATCCGAATGGAATGCGTCTAATTTGGAGGAACTGCAAGAGACAGGGTGATTTATTTTATATTGTAGAAGAGCTAAGATAACCACACACAAAACATATTTTCATTATGATTTGAGCAAGAAGGAATGTTGTTGATGAGTTAACATTATCTTTCCTCCCCAGGGTGGGCTATATCCTCAATGTTACCAGGGAGATAGACAACTTCTTTTCAGGCACTTTCAGTTATCACAACATACGCGTCTACGATGAAGAGGCCACTGACCTGCTCGCTCACTGGAATGACACATACAACTTCATTGTTAAAGCAAAGTAAGTCTTGAGTGGAACAGAAAACAATCTGCTCATATGTTTTTCAGTTCATTGCAAAGATATCCTATCAACAGAGGAGACATGCTGTTACGAACTGATTAACGGAGAGATTTATTGTCTATGCTTATTTCAGTACTTTTTTTTTCATATTTATTTTGTCAAATGTAATGGAAGTGAACATAGTTAAGTTCCTGCTCTGGGGAAGCCTTTGCTAGCAGAAGTCTATGAGGTCACACAGTAATCCATCTTGGTCAGAGGGACAGTGCTGTCACGTCACGCACATAAGGATTAACTAATGTCTTGCTTAGGTGGCAATACAACCATAAGAAGAAGTCTAATTGACAAGTCATCCTGCTGCACATTAACTGGTGACAAATCTTATGTGGACAGTTTCTTTTTCAGGAAGCACAGGGTTCATCACAGTTGATGAATGACAATAAAACACTCAGACTATTGTTGAGAGGCGCTCTTGTTTTTTCTTTAGATCAATTCATCACATCCATTTAAACATGTTACATAACTGTAGATAGAACGGTCATTATTTTGAGTCTGTTTGGTTGTTTTCTTGAACCATGACTAAGTTATCTTACTACTATTGTTTGTAATTGTATGATGCAGATGTACATTTAACTTTCACACACAGAAAGAACCACTCTAAATGCCTAGTTCACTGCAAGATGGGTGTCAGTCGGTCTGCTTCCACCGTCATTGCTTACGCCATGAAGGAGTACGGCTGGTCGCTGGAGAAAGCGTACAACTTCGTCAAGCAAAAAAGGAGCATCACACGGCCCAACCCTGCTTTCATGAGACAGCTGGGAGAGTATGAGGGCATTTTAGATGCAAGGTACAGTCCATCATTTAGTGTGGCTGGGCAGTGTCGTTTACTTTGTTGTCTTTTCACATTTTGACTCTCCCTCTGTACAATGTATTTCTCTGTTTACAGTAAACAGCGGCACAACAAACTGTGGCATCCAGACACTGACTGTGAGATGGCAGAGGGGCAGCAGGGCTTGGCTCAGTGCTGTGGAGGAGAAGGAGGTCATTTGACTCCAGAGCCAGGGATGTCTCCTTGCTGTGAGGAGGCACTGTCTGATAAAGGTGCCGCATGCCCCTCCCCCCGCAGGACTGTTGCCCTGGAGATTGATCCAGCCTACAACAACTACTATTTCCGCCGACTTTCTGACTCGGCGCTTGACAGTGAGCCCTCAACACCTGTACGTGGTCCCCCACTCCTTGGAATGGAAAAAGTCTTTATTGAAATTGAAGATGTGGAGCGTGATGCTCTACTGGATGATGAGACCTTTGATGGACGGGAAGGCCTGCCGCTCCCTCACTTTGGGCCTACAGCAGAGGGAACTGCTGCACAGACCTGCAGCCGTGGCCCTGAACCACTGGAGGAGCTGCGTCTGAGGCTGGAGTTCAGTACTGTAGAGGAGGAGGATGAGGAGGATGTACAGAAGGAGGAGGCAGAGATGGAGGTGTTAATGCAGCCAGATGATGGAGGGGGTGGTGAAGGAGGTGGTGGTGAAACACAAGATGTGGAGGTAGAGGGCGATACAGAAGGTAATGGGATGGACCTGGCAACCCTCAATGAGAATTCAAACAACAACAACCATCTGAGCTCTCTACACAATCACAGTGTAAGTTTGAGTCATATGATATGTGATGAAAAAGAAGATCCCCCAACAATGGCTTCTCAGCTTTGCCTTAACCCCAGTCCTCCTGAAGTCCCAAGTGCTTCATTCCCACAGTTCCATACCTCTTCTGAAGGGACCGTGTCTTCAGTGGGACAGCTGTGCCCCTGTGGCCCTCTGTGTGACTGTGCCAACTGTGCTGCCTCCACATCCACAGCCTCTCTGTCAAGTGAGCAGCCAGGAGAATCACTGCAATCAGTGGAGCCAAAAAACAATGGAGATTTCTTGGAAATAAAGACTGGTCTTGATGAAAGCCAGTCTGCAGCTGCCTCAGAGCCTCTTCCTGAGCTGATGAGAATGGATGTGGAGGACGACAAGCCTGCAGTGGCTTGCTACCTTGGCCAACAACAGGAAACCCTTGTGCAGCTGCAGCGATCTGGGCTGGTTCGCCGCCGTGCAGAAAGGCTAGAGAGGCTTTCAGGTGTATCTCAAGAGGGCCCACCCTCTCTGAAGCCTTTGCACACGTGCCAAAGGTCCAAAACTCTCATACACACTGAGGAGGAAGAGGAGTTTTCCACCTTTCCTGGTGGCTTTGCTAAATCTTCAACACCATGCCAAGTGCGGTTAGAGCCACTGGTGGTGCCACTGACCAATGAGGCCTTGTTGGGGGTGGTGGGGTCAGGGCTCCTCACACCCACCTCCTCACCTCATGGCTCGACCCTGACACGCAGCTCCAGCAGTGACAGCCTGCGCAGCGTCAGGGGTAAACCCGGCCTTGTACGTCAGAGGGCACAGGAGATCGAGACGCGCATGCGACTCGCAGGCCTAACCGTGCCCTCGAAGCTGAAGCGGTCCAACTCGCTGGCCAAGTTGGGCAGCCTCAATATCTCCTCTGATGACCTGTGTTCAGCCTGCTCCTCAGACGCAGGAACTCTGCTGCTCCTCTCACTGTCTCCAGAGCCAGACACTGGCCTAGAGTGGGATTCCCCTGCCACCTCTGCTGTATCCTGGCCCTGCAAGGACCTGCATTCTCCTCCAGAGAGAGCAATTCCAGGTGAGCCCAGAAGCTGACAAATCAAGTGGAGGTTATATACACTCCACTCACCTCCTCATTTGTCAACCTGTCGGGGCGGAGGAGGTTTTACAGATTCTTAAAACAGGAGAGAGTAGAAAAGAAAAAAAACAATGCCAACTGTTGTTAGAGGGAGTGAACACTCTCCTTTGCCACATTGTTTCTCAAACTGCTGTTCACAGTGATAAAAAGTCATATTGCTGTATCTGTGTGTTAAGCCATCAGTTCACCTCTAAGTTTGTTTGATTCATGGACAAACAAGTGCCTTACCTAAAGACCAGAGGCACAAAGCTGTGTGTGATGAGACGCTACAAGTCTCAGTAACCTTTATCCATCGGCACTTACATTATTTTTACTCGTCAGGTACAAAGTAGTAGCCTGCTTTGCTCATTCCCTCAAAGACCTTGAAAGAAAGCAAAGTGTCGAGTAAATGTAGAGTTGTTTGCCACACACTTTATATTTTAGATGCTAGAGGGTTGTAAAATTAATGGTTACCTCATGTTGCTTTCATGGAGCTCTTCCTCAGATGAACACCAGACAAAACACAGTTTATTATGCTGATGTGGAGTTAACGTGAGAAAATCGTCATTTTAATGCAGAAGTGTATGTCATTGCATTAATGATGCATGTGAGTCTTAGAGTGAGTGAATGGGATGAAAGTGGAGAGAGAGAGAGAGAGAGGAACGAGGATTTGCCAGGGGCATGCTTGCTGTTTTCAACAAACAGAACGGAAACATTTCTGAGTTTGTTGTTCCTTTGCACTGCTTTTTATATTGAGTGAATACTGGTACACACCGAGCTATCTTCCAAAATAACTTTTGGAGTAGTGTTATTGACCTCATCATTCCCTGCAATGGTCCTGGGAGAGCAGAGTGAGGAGTCACACTGCATGGCTTGAAATCATAGTAGGAAACAAGGACAGTCTAATCGGTTGTCTGTGAGAGTTTTTTTTCCACATGCTAAAGTTAGCTGAACATTGCTCAAGATGAAAAAAAACTTTCTTTTCCTTAAAATCATTTTTAAGGGTTGCCAACATTTTAAAACTCATTCGTGCTTTGAAATGTGAAAGACCAAAGTGTTTTTGGCTGTCTTAAAAAAAAAATTGGAATTGAAGCTGTAAAAAAACAAAAAATATGTGAATCATTATGTCAATCACGTGCATATTTAAATGCTGTCACATCTGTTTGCACCTTTTGGGAGAAAGGCGAGAGACTCTGTGGAGTCATAAGGCTCATAGCTGTTAAGCTTTTTATGCTCATATCATCGATGAGTTCGAAAGCTTTTTGTCACACTGACGTGACATCGATCACAATAGGTTACTTCACAGTTTTGTAACCATTTTCTTTTTATATTTAAGTATGCAGTAATTTTTGTACTGTACATTGCTGTAGTTTGAATGCATATTGCACTTTTTATGTTGGTATAAAATGTA
>JAVQJX010179956.1:0-10441 GCA_036025115.1 Ambassis agassizii
AAATAGTATAGAAGTGCTTCTGTAATAGTTGCAGTAAATGTTTTTTGGATTATAAATAATTTAAAATGCCCTTGTGTTCTTATGTAGATATAATAATAATAATAATAATAATAATAATAATAATAATAATAATAATGATATTTTTAACTCCCTGTTATTTTTGAATCAGGTTTTACACTCAGCTATCTATCATTCATATTTGCAATCTGTTTGGAACACAAGTTTTCCGTCTTTAACATCATTGTATATATTCTAGGTAATATTTTAGGCAGGCAGGGGGACATGTGGCCGATGGCCGGGTGATTTAAAATGAATAAATGCACGCTAAAGTGCGATGATAATCATAATATTATTGCCTCTCTTTGCTTTCAGTTCACTGCCAGCAGCTCTCAAGAGGCCAGAGAATGGGTGAACCAAATCAATTTTGTACTTAGAGGTAAGCCAGCATCTCTCTCTTATTGTTTCCTGTGTTTCTTTTTTGGTCTAAAAATTCTGTCATATGTCCAGATTGTAAAGGCCTCTGAGATAAATAAACGCTCAATAAATAAAACTCACTCAAGATGACTTTTTAAAAGTCACATAGGTTAATTGGAAAATACAGTTAAGACAGTTTATTCTTATTTTTCTTGACTTTTCTTGTGTTTTGAGGTTGAGAAAGGTCAGTAGTGCGAGGGGGCTCTCTATCATCTCTGACTCATATGAAAACCAACTTATCCATCACTAACTGCACACACTGAACACATGAGTTTCCTTATTCGACATGCCACCCACCACATCGTGTGCGCCATATAGCTCTATGCCGCTGCACCCTTAACCCCCAGCCCACTCCTCTCCTCCCGAATTCCAACTTACAGGAAATTGATTGGTAGATGTTCTGGTTATCCTCCAGTGACATTGATTTCTGCTTGGCTGCTGGTATATGGCAGAGGACCTGATACCCTGTGTTGCAGTAGCCAGTCGCCTGCAATGAGACAGCTCCTCCATCTGAGTGAGCAGCCGTGCCTCGGCTACTCTAAAATGGGCTCAAGCCGGGCCACTGTGTTGCGGGAAGTAACAGACACTCTGCAGTTTGTCTTACTTCCTCCCAGCGCTCCAAAATATAGTCTGATCCACAGCATGTAGATGATTATTTATCCTCTTTACCTTTGATTTTTTTTTAAAGGTTTGCACTTTTAAAAAAAGAAAAAAGATGCTGTTATGCGAAGCTTTATCAGTAGGCCAACAGATAACAGAAAGAACAATGAACAGAAGATGAAGTACAATACCGTAAAAAAAAAATCCACAATGTCTGTGTTTTTGCCCTTCTTTCTTTGTCTAAGTTTGAATTGTGAGAGAGAATAAGAGAAAACGGATTTCTATTTTTCTTATTCTTGACATTTTGGTGTGTCAAGAATTCATTGCTTGATTAAAAATATACTGTACTGTAATGATATTTATTGATATTATTTTGCAGTTCAGGGCTGTGCTGCTGCTACGTGCCTCTGTCTGCTGTGCAGCTCCAACCCATGGAACATTTCTCTTACTTTATCCTTTAATGCATGTCTCTGTCTCTTGTGCTACACTGTGCTCCATCCTGATGCTAACACCACCCGTCACATTGTATCTGCTTCCCTTATAGATCTCAGTTCCAGCTTCATCCCTGTTGATGATGAAGAGGAGGAGTATGAAGAAGAGGAGGAAACCTATGATGACATTGAAGGGGTGACTGCTTCTCCCTCTCTGCAGCCAGTCCAGAACTCCCAGCAGAGGGGAGGAGGACATGAGACAAGGGAGGACGAAGAGGAGGATGAGGATATCTATGAGGTGCTGCCAGGTATGAGGATATGGTTACCTCACATGCAGAGAAGCACCAGTACCCACACACACACACCCTCATAATACTCAGTCATATCAATGGACATACACACACTGTGACCCTGAGGGAGTTTTGCCACAAAATATTTGATCTCTATTGGCTGTGATATTTGTGTTGCCAGGTGCCTCCTTTTCAGAGCAGCAGCCAGACGGATCACTCATTTTAAATCAAGCAACACTAATAAGCTTGTCAGCGCTGCGAGGGCTGCTGCAGAGGACAGGAAGGGGAAGATACTGCACACTTGCACAGACTCTAAACCTGCTTCCTCTGGCCTCCCTCCTTATCTGTCTGAACAGTTATGTTGTTGAAATCAGCGAGAGCCACGCAGTTTCAAATACTCTGTCATAGCACGTCAAATTAGCTAATGTTGCCAGGCAACAAATAGCCCGCAAGTCAATCCAATAAGCAGAGTTTTGGCTAAAATTGCCTAGCAACAGCAATTTAGTTGAAAGGAAGTGAAAACTGCATCTTTTCAGAGCTAAAATAGGTCTGAAGCTCTTAACGTCACGTCTTTAATGGAAATTAGGGTTTGACTGACGAGACCTCAGAACAGTGTGCGAGTCCCCCACTGAGAGGGAGACCGTCCTGTGTTTCAGGGTTGTTACAAGATCCCAAGAAGGACAAAAGGGGTGATCTGATCTTCTCAGGGCCGTCGTCCATCACTTTTTCTATTAAATAAGATACATCAAGATTCTGTTTCACTCACTGAGTACATTACCTTTGCCAAAATCACTGGTGAGAGGGAAATCAGTCTTCAGACTGTCATACTGGCGTTCAAAGCCATCTGGGAAGAGGTACAGACCCTGACCACAGATGGCATATCGAATGACTGGCTCTTTCGTTTACTTTCTCACCCCTTCATGTATCAATCATTTTTCACTGCTATTCACTCACTTAGAGCTTTTATACAGTAATTAGAAACTATTGAATAGAAAAAACAGGATATTGATTGATTGTTAACAATCAGGGGAAGATTACACTGCCAATTTCTAAGACCTAATAAATACGTAAATAACACTGAGTTAACATTTCCTAATGTTGTTAAATATGTAGAACTATTAGGAATTAGCAAATTCCCTGACTGTATCCCTGACCCTTTTCATTTGCAAATCATGACTCTTTCTCAGGCTGAATGCAGAGCAGCCATGCCACTGGATCTATTGCTGATGAGTGATTTTATTGACTGGAAAATTAAATCACTTTGATATAGAAACCATTGGCCCACATCTCAGGCCTCTCTGTGAAATGATGGTCCTCTCTACAGCAGTGTTAAACATGCTTAGAGCAGCTGCAGTCAAAAGGATTTTTTTTTAGATTTTGGTGTAGTAATAAGGTTCAGCAAGTACATCTTTGTATGGCCAAATACAAAGATATGGCCACATATACAGAGAAAAACTGTACACATAACCACAAACGTGCATACGGATATACAGTACGTGGTATGCCTCTGTGTGTGTGTGTCATCTTTCCTGCTCTTCCTGGAAGCAGACTCGCACGTTGTGCTGGAAGGTGGATAGTGTTGCTGGGTTTTGGCATTGCTGTCAGCCTGCTAGTGTTAAGGATGGATGTGGGAGACAAAGGGCAGGCATATCACTGTGTCACCTCTCAGACCACCGGGTGCCACGCCCCACAGTCAATGACACGTCCGCCTCTGCTTGTCTCTAAAGACGGCCTTTTTTTCTTCAACTTTTCTGCAGTGGGGCTCCGATAAACAAATTGATTCTTGTGTCGGAAAAATAAAATCCTTGTGCCACATGGAAATACATCAAGAACATGCCAATGATTCATTTGAGTGATGTTTTCTTGTTTGGTGCTGTTACAAGTATCATTTTGTTTTGTTTGTTTAGAAGAGGACTTTCCAGATCCACCGAGTGAGAGTGGTGAAAACAACAAATCAGGTCAGACTCATTTACCATCACACATTAATAACTCACAGCAACAACATTGTTTTCTTTTATTTACATTTCTGCTGTTATTTTGTTCAGCTTCTTCAGATTATGCTAACTACTACCAGGGTTTGTGGGACTGCCAGGCCGACGAGCCAGACGAGCTGAACTTCCAGAGAGGAGATCTCATCTACATCGTTAGCAAGGTCAGTGATGCCATCAGCAAAATCCACAAAGTTATTGAAAACACCTCTGTGCTTTCTAGCCCTCCTTTCTCCCAGTCTTTTCAAATCTCTAATGAAAATCCATTCCTGATCACACTCTTGACTTTAACATATAATTACAGGAGCAATTACAGTAGTTTAAGATGAATGAAATGAGATGCTGACATGTAAAATGTGTAATTATTTAAGGATTAAACAACATCAACTCCAGTAATCACCTCATCCTCATTTACTTCCTGAACATGCTGATATCCCCAACATCTAAATTCCTCTGATAGTGAGCACTTGTTTCTCACTGCAGCACAGAAGCACCAACAATGGCATTGTCTATTCCCGGGCCACCGGGGTGAAGTGCCATTCGGGTGCTGTGTAATGGTGCTGTTGTTCATTATGGAGCCTGTATCACAGGGGTTAATTGAGTAGGCAGCCATGCGAAGCTCTTCTTTTCTGTTTGACGTAAACTGCAGGTGAAACCATCCTGCATCTCAGCTCTTTTTCTCTCAATCTATTTCCTCGTGTTTTATGGCCATCTTGTAGTTACATGCAGAGTATCTACCAGTGAAAATATACCCTACTGGAAATCAATGGCTTGTAATTTGGGCACTTTTACTCTGCTGTGTACAGGGACTTGTTCCCAGGCTGATATTGGTCGGCTTCAAATTGAATCATCATGTTCTGCGTTTAGGCTAAATTATCTGAAGAGAAGAGGCAGGAAGAAGGAAGCTTTCTGTTTATAATGACCTGTCAGAGATTAGAAACACTTTGAATTTTAATTTTGTAATATTTTGGGGCAGTTCAAATACAGAAACAACAAAGGTCCCATGTTATAGTTAAATGGTAGAAATCAGGTTTGAGGTTTATACAGATAAAGACAACATCAGTTTGTGTTAAAGGTTACAGCAGATACACACACAGGTGAAGTACCCTGGTCACAGAAGATGGACTTTTAATTGAGGTTCTTTTGGCAGTGCCAGATGAATGAGATGCCATCCTCCTCTGTCTGTGTGTGCTGGTTGATAGAGGAAAATGTCAAAACAGCCATGTCCATTTTTCATGTAAGGATGACAAAGGCCCTGTACTTGGTGGGAAACAAAGGGGACCTGGCTGCGTGCTGCAGAGCTGCTTCAGACAGCCTCAGCCCCTCCAGCCGTATCACTTTACACTGTATGGATCACATTACTGCTTCGCCGAAGACCGTGAAAGCAAACTAAGTTCAGGTTGGAAGCAGGAGTTGGTTGTTGTATCTCACATTCTTAATGACACAGATTAGTCTTGTTTTGTCAAGCTGTACTCTAAAGTCATAACACAATGACAGACTGCAAGAGAGCATTCTAACTATCTTCTAATAGACTTAAAGTGAGGGTCAGGTCGTAAATTATTTAAAGGTTATCTCCTAACAGCTTTGAACGTTTGGTTTTCTGTGACAACTCTATGCCACCCGTAACCCGTTCTGTGTCCTAATAGCATCACATTCCCCCTATGAATAGCATTATTTGGGTTATAGCTTGTAATCAGCTATTTGTTTTAATGGGCACTTAGGGAGAGCTTCCCCATGTCTTTGTATGTGTATGCAGGCCTGGCTGTTGTTCAGTTTTACGGGGGATTCCAGAGAACCCTGACCTCGATGAGTGAAATACGGGCCCTTGGCTAGAACTCAAGTCTGTCGCTTACTGGGGACCCAGACACATGAAATGGCCCATAAATTCTCTTAGAGGGTGGGAGGCCTGGTTGTCTGTGCTGTTATGTCAACACTGACCATAATTACAAGGTAATAAGGACACGGTCTAAGTGCTAAATCAATGGTGCTAACAAACTGTTATTTTTAAAGCTAGGATGTGATTGACTGCTGAAGTGCAGAATGGGATAGCCACAGGCGTGGTGTCATATGGCTGTGAACTGAGGAGAACATGCCGATTGTATAAAAGGCCCTCATCCATCATTATTGATCTCTCACTTACTGTAAAGTGGGGGCATTTTTACTGTATTTGTGTGTTTTTTTCCTCTTCTGTGTGTCTATGTATGTGTGTCAGCATGCATATGTGTGTATCGCTGACTAAGTAAATAAATTAGGAAACTCACAACTCATATGAATCCCATTAGTTCAAGGGAATTAATCTCATAGTGCGCATAGTTTCAGCGATGTCTGACTTGCCGTCCTCAGAGCTCTGCTGATACATGAGGTAGAAACACACCATGGAATCCATCTTTGGATTTTTGCTCTGGCATTTCATTTGTGAGAGCTTGCATTTTTCTAATGCACATTATAGCTTCACTCTGACATTTTAGTGTGTGATGACAAATACTGGTGAGCTCAGTTTTTCTCCATACCACAGACTCAGGGTTTTTATTATTTAAATTGTTGAGATTGCCTGAGCTGCATCGTAGTGATATTTGTAATAGTTTTCACAATGTGTTGCTGCCGGACTAAGATAAATTTATTGCAGCGTTATTTCACCTCTTGCTGACGCATGTGCAACCTGTGGACTTTGTTGGCCATGTCCGAGGCCCACGACACCGTAAGGCTGCCCTGCATTCTTTCCCTCTAATTTATGTATCCACAATCAAAGACATGGGCTCTACAGGTCAGCTGTCACATTCCTGTATTCCCACAGGCACTCAGGGAGAACGGCGGGATGGAGTGGGAAGAGATTTATAGCACAAACCCATCCAGGGTCCTTAAAACTCTGGCGAGCGCTGCTGCTGTCACCTCTCCCTGTTTCTCTCCATCACCCTGCTCACCTCTCTTCCTCCATCCAACCAAAACCCACAGAGAGGTAGACAAGCCAGCCAATCCTGTGCAGCTCCCACAGCAAAGTGTCACCTCACATTTGGCCAGCTGCAGCTGCTCATCAGAGACAATGAGAACATGGACACCACTGACACCTTGTGGTTGTTTTTATCGGCCTTGTTTTTTTATGACAACTTATACAAACATTTAAGATACTTATTTACAGCCTTTTAGACTTATTTCTGATCATTTATAGTGGCCAAAATATGACCCAATATCTATGAAATTCTAAATATATCTTATAATGTTTCATTGCTGTCTACCTGTGACAGCATTTTCTTGATGGTAACAACAGGCTTTTACAAGTAGGCCCACTGCACACAGGTCACACTGACTGACTACAGCTGAAGAAAAGGAAAAGTGGGCAAACAATCAGATGGGAAAAGTCAAGCAAGAGAGACAAAGGAGGGGGGGGATCCCTTTATTCTTTTGTGTGAACCCTGTCCCCCTCTCTTTCTCCTTTTCACTGTCACACACCCATTTAAAGCCCCCTAGCTGCTATTGTGGCCATAGACACCAACAGGCTATAGACAGGCAAGACATCCTATTTACCACCCAAAGTAGCAGGGGGTGAGTCTGGGGTTTGGGGTCATGCAGGAGGCAGCGGTCATCTCTCGGTCAACTACAGTAGGTCATTATTCAGCCCAAGCCAATAGCCCAGAACCGCGTCTGAGCAACCCACCCCCAATCCATTCTGCTTAATTATTATAAATGAGGGGCAGCGTAAACAGCCATCATTACAGACACTCAGTGGCATACACAAATCCACTTTAAATTGCTATTAAGTTAAGGAGCTATCTGTAATCCCAGGCGTGCATTAGAAAGGAGCGAGTAGGTTTTCTTTTTATTAAATCTCATCGTCCCTGAGATATTTTCAAACGTTCTCATGCTCTGTCATGTTTCCAATTTGAAGCCAATTCACTGATTTAATTAAAAGCCCACTTGGAAAAAATGGACACTAAGTAGCCATTTCGGTCTTTGGTTATGCAGAATAATCATCCATATTTCTAGACGGACTTCAACAAGGTTGTTTTGTCACACAATCCAAAAACAAATCTCCACAAAGTCATTTTTCCTCACAGTTTCAGGTGTAATCAGATCACCTGTGTGATCAGTGAGAAGGGCTCGCTAACCTGATAGCGTGTTACAGATCACAGGCTTGTGTCTGCCACAGTTGTCCATGTTTCTTTATTACGGTGATCAGTGATGGAAGGACTGCAGAGAGCTGCAGTGCATCTGAAGAGTGCATGCAAAGGAGAAAGAAACACAGGGACGAAAACAGAGAGAATGCAAGCAGAACGGCTGAGATGGGAATGGAGGAATAGAGGTGGGGGTGGAAATGAGAAGGAGGCAGGGAGGGAGGGATTGTAACACCCAGGCGGTGGGTTCAGCGGCAGGGCAATGAGAGACTTCCTGCGCTCCATCACGCCCAAGGCCTGCCTCAGTCAGCTGGTGGCCGAGGAAAGATGCCTCATGTGTCAGGCTTATTAGCACTCCCCCTAGTTTGTATGCATTTGGGATTGTGTGTGTGTGTGTGTCTTTCATCTGATCATGTGTGTATGTGTGTGTGAGAAGGGGAAACTGAAGACCTGCAGTTAGGATTTTACCCCAAGAAAAAGGTGCATTGTCTGAACTGTGGTCACATATGAAAAATGTGGTTTGTTTAGGTGCATGACGGCGCCATGACATGACACCTGCCTCGCCCGTCGTCTTTCACCATATTCAACCAACCTCGACTCACCTTCTCCCCGCTTCAGGCTCGGGTGACTGTCAATCTGTCCTCCGGTCGGCAGCATGAGCGATGGGCCTATCAGAATGCCACCATTAGCCAGCCCCCTGAGTGGTAAATAAACGATCGCGCCGGTACACTGCAGGTGTTGTCATGGCAACTCACTCTCTGTGCCAGCCCCGCCCAAACTCATTCCCCACTCTCCCTGAGAAGGAGTCACTGGGAGGTCAGCGAGTCAACACGCCGCAGCCACCACGACATGGCGCTGTTTGCCCCCCCAGCCCCCCACCACACCAACACCCCCACACCCACCCAACCACACACACACACCCACACACAAACACACACACACACACACACACACACACACACACACACACACACACACACACACACACACACACACACACACACACCGTGTAAATTGGATCTGCAGCCAGGTTGCAGCAAACACAGGGTCTGATGTGTGTCAGCTCTCACACTGTTCTCTGTGTGCTGCTACATCTTGTTAATGAGACACCAGATATTTCCCGGAAGTCGAGTCTGACCATTGACAAGTGCTGTAACTTTAACATTTCACAGCTTTAAATACAAAATCACACAATACAAATCAACCTCAAAGACAACTAGAAGAAAACAAACAGAAGGAGGAGGACATTGAGGAGTTTTTGTCATTTGGATAATTTACGTTCCACGCCTTTTGGAATGTCCCTATTACAGCAGGTGTACTCTGGATGAACCCATTTCAAGTATGAGGAAGATGGACTCTGCACGCCTGACAGACTTCCACCGCCATTGGCACCCACTCTGTGATGTAGCAGTTGTATTAAAATGGCGGCGCTGATAATCCAAAAGACCTTTCTCAGGGAGAATTTGAGACCGACTGCACAGATGGGCTGCGGAGATAAATAAAACTCTCTGTCACTACGGTCGGTGGAATAGTGCTGCGACGCCCCCAAGGGAGAGAAAAACTGTTTTGCTCCCTCTATCCTATGCCTCCCCCCATCCGTCTGTCTCCCCTCTCCTTCTCCTCTGCTCACATGCTCTCAAAAGGGAACCAGAGCCAGCTTTCCGCAGCCAGGCTTTTCCCTGTGCGGTCTTATGGGGAGCATAAAAAGACCGTTTCGGACCTAACTTTCCCCTTCGTTATGTGCTTAAACACACACTGAGTTGTCAGTTTGTCAGAGAGCCAAGCACACTGGAGCATCCCTGTCAGAGCTGTCAGAGACTGGTGGGAGGGGGGCAATGAGGCCTGTGTGGACAATCTGCTTATTGTGGGTACCTGTTTGTGTGTAAGAACACTTGAATCTCGTGGTGTATCACCGTCTAAGCGATCCATTCATCCTGGCTGTCCGAACAGCGCTCATTAGCTGCAGGCCTCATTCCTTTGGCTGCACAGAGGTGTCAGGTCTGGATGATTGGCTAAACCTTTGACACACACCTTTCATCATGTCTGTGTGTGTTTGCACAACTCCAACCTGACTCTGTATGTCTTCAGATCTAACATGTGTCTGCACATATATGTAAGATCGTCCTATGTGTTTCATCTTCTCCTGGGTGGTGAGACAAACTGTTGTGGCCATTTCCAATCTGTTGGAGAGCAGAGGAGAGATGAGTGGCCGAGCTCTCCACTCCATCGGGGCGGAAAAATGGCAGCCGGCTGGAGCCTCCTCTGCTGGGCTCTAATGTCCCTCTGGTCTTTGGCCAAATATTGATCCGGTACAGATCTACAGTAGTTAGAGCCCAACTGCTGTGGTCAGGTGATCATGTGATGTTTGATGCGACTCAAGTTCTCAAGAGTGAAAGGCTTTCTTTGATTTCAGCCTCCTGTAACAGGACTGAAAATCAAAGGGAAGTGTGGAACTGATAGAGCATAAATAATGTAGAATTTGTATCTTATTATTTTTTTCATCAAAACACAACACTTGTTTAGTTCATTCAGTAATAATTACATCTCCT
>JAVQJX010180131.1:0-10510 GCA_036025115.1 Ambassis agassizii
TCGAGTTTTGCTATTGACATTGACATTGCAAATAAGTGTTTAACTGTATCCTCAGTTAATTGAACTGATCGGTTTTGTATGTTTCTTAATCTAAGGAAAGTGACTGCTGTAAGTTTGGATGTCCATCCCACAGAACGGGCCCTAGTGATCCACTATGAGATAGAGGCGTCTGTACTAGTTGACGGTGAAAGTCGCATGATGGGTGAACGTAAGGAGGGACAGAAAATGTGAGTGTACTGTTGATTTTCTCCCACTAATGTCACTTCTCCCGTTTAAATTTAGGCTAGGTTGTTACAATTGAATTTTTTCTTCACTTTCTCCTCTGTTTCTCTGTAGTATCCGTGTGAAAAGTCTCTCTCCTAGCACAGATCTGGGAGCTTTGGCCAAGAAAGTGATGGAGGAAAGTAAACTGATCCCTGCTTCCCGTTTGCCCCAGGTGGAGCAGCTCCTCTACTACCTGCAGAACAGGAAGTCTTCCCCTGTAGAGGGCAAAGGTGAGTCACATAGTTGATTGAATTGTCGCTCTAATATCCACAGAAAGAACAGAAAACATTGACATTCTAAAGTTGAAATATAAAGCACATATAGGCATGGATGACAGATCTGTTTATTAGTTCACTTGCATGAACTGCTTGATGCTGTTGCATAGTTGCATACTTTGTCAACTAAAAGAAGCTGTGAAAATATTTGTAGAGCTGTAAGTTTTAATGAAAATGTTTGTTATTTGCCACCAGTGGAAAAGAAAGAGAAAAGGACAGTGAAGCCAAGAGAGCTGGCACCATTTGAAGGAATGGAGGTAGCAACTTGTCCTTTTTACATTGATCTGATTAATGTTGTCCACATCCTTCATAAATTTCACCCAAACCTAGGTCTGATGTATTTTTGATTTATTTCTTTTTCATCTATCTGACTTTCCGGACTCTGAAGATACTAGTTAATTGCATTGACAGGTCACTGTGTATTTGTGTATTTGTTTAGTTGAACGAGGAAGCCTTTATAACCAAAGTGGATGAGTATGTTGAGCTGCTGTATGAAGGCATCCCAGAGAAAATCAGAGGCTCTGCTCTCATTCTGCAGCTTGCCCGCAACCCTGATAACCTGGAGGAGCTGCTACAGAATGGTATGTTTTCATTATACCTCCTAATACATGTCATAAAGTAGTACACACCTCAGCAAAAACATTTCATTGCATTTTGCCTTTTTGTCTGTTTGTGCAGAGGTAGTTCTAGCTGCCTTGGCCAGAGTGCTGAGGGAGGACTGGAAACAAAGTGTAGAACTGGCTACCATCATCATTTACATCTTCTTTTGCTTCTCCAGGTAACACATGCATGCACACATTTCTTTCACATTTGTCACTGTTGTGCATCATCCTATTGAATATTGGCTTTCTTTCCAGTTTCTCCCAGTTTCACATAGTGGTGAGCCATTATAAAATAGGTGCGTTGTGTATGAGTGTCGTAGAATATGAGCTGAAGAGATACGATTTATGGCGTGAAGAGCTACGCAAGAAGAGCAAGGAATATATCCTTTGTCAAACATACTCCTGTCTAGTTCAGTTCATACAAGCCCCACTTGAGTGGTTACATTGTAAGCAGGTCTGTGCTACACAGATCGCAGGTGGAGCTCTCAAATTTCCACCAGCACCTCTTAGACAGTCTACTGTATAAAAGGTTTTCCGTCGTTGCCTAGCAATGTTATTAAAGATTTCTCCTCGGTCAGCAAAGTTGAATTTGAGCAGGCTTTTGTATTCTATAGAAAAAAACAAGTTGTCATGACACAATGAATTCTGGGATATGTTGGCTTGTGAGGATGCACCTGAAAACACATTTGAAGCGAGACAATCTAATTGCGCCCGTGGTAATGTACTTGGTCTGTAAATGTGTCTTTGGAAAGATGTAGACCCTTAACTGGGACACAGCTACAGTATTGTGTGCAAATGAAATGTGCAGTATGTTCCTTAATGCCCTTCTGTGTACGTGAGTCAGCACCAGAGAATGGGTCTCTAAGAAGAGATCAGGACAAAGCCTTCAGGAAATACCAGGGTCTTTTGGCCAAGCAAGAGCAGCTGCTCAGAGGTAGGCCACATATGTTTCTTTTTTTAGGGGGGCATGCAGTAACAATAAGTATTGTGGGGATGTTTATAACCAGAATTGTAAAGAATGATATTAGTAATGCTTGACCTAAAACGGAGTGCTTTTATGTTTCTCATGTCTCTCAGTATCTATTTACCTCTTGCTAAACCTTGCTGAGGACACAAGAACTGAACTGAAGATGAGGAATAAAAATATTGTCGGCCTGCTTGTCAAAGTTCTTGAACGGGATGATGAGGAGCTGCTGGTCTTGGTGGTTTCATTCCTTAAAAAACTGTCCATCTTTCTAGAGAACAAGAATGACATGGTGAGTTGAAGAGGTGTGAATTCATTTTAGTGGATCACAATATTTTTTTTGCTGATTGAGACTTGAACACTTCCTTCTTTTGTTCAGACTGGACTAAAGAAATCCTTTGAAGTTTTGTCCTTGTTATGCTTTTAACTACACGCTAAAGTTCCTGTATTGGAATAATGAAAATACACTGCATCTTAGCAGTGCCTCTCAGCTTCTCATGTATCATGTTGACCTCAGTATTTTTCCTCTTCCTGTCTGCTGGTTTTCATTCATTTTCTCTGATGATATGTGGCAGGCTGAGGTGGAAACTGTGGAACGATTGGCTCGTCTGATTCCCTGTGAACACGAGGACTTGTTAAACCTGGCACTACGCCTGCTGCTCAACCTCTCCTTTGACTCAGGACTCAGGGCCAAGATGGTGGAAGTCGGGCTCTTACCTAAACTGACTGCATTGTTGGGTAATGAGACACAAAGACACAGCGTCTCATTTACAGAAAGATGTTTTATTACTGATTTCACGTTGTTGTAATCACCACCAGCAACTGACTGATTAACGTTTATAGTCTGTCCATACAATTCGGTTCAATTGTATTTGTGTAGCGTCCGATGGCCTACAGAAGCATAGCTCTGCTAGTCTCTAATCTGATCTTAAAGGTGGAGGTGGTGTGTTTGCCTCCCAAACCCAAATTGGATGCACATTCCACAGTGGGGGTGTCTGATAGCTGAAGGCTCGTCCCCCCCCATTCTATATTTCTGAATTCTGGAGCACAGGGACTGCTTTATCAGCAAGATTGCATAATAATCAATAATGTGTACAAACTGTCAATATCTTAACTGACATGTATGTTTGTTGGTATGCAGGCGATGAGAACAACCGGCAGGTAGTCCTGCGCATCCTCTACCACATCAGCATTGACGACCGCTTCAAAGGCATGTTTTCTTACACCGATTGCATACCACAGGTACAGATAGATCCACCTCATTCACTTCTGTTTATAGTACATGTTGGTCAAAGCCTGAGGTAGAATAATGTGTGTATGTGTGTGTAGCTGATGCACATGCTGTACAAGCACAGTGAGGAGGAAATGGAAGCTGAACTCATCTCCATCTGCATCAACCTAGCTGCAAACAAGAGGAATGCACAACTAATGTGTGAAGGTAACGAACAAGTGGGCTTTCCATTTTGAAGCGCGAGTGTGTGTTGTGTCTGTGTGATGTTTTGTGACTGGAAAAAACACTTTGACCTGTAGGAAATGGATTGAAGATGCTCATGAAGAGAGCTCTGAAAATGAAAGACTGCCTTCTTATGAAGATGATCAGAAACCTCTCACAGCACGATGGACCCACCAAACCGCTGTTCTTAGTGAGTTACATGTACTCGACAAAAAAAAACAAGTGCTAATTTCTTAGTGAAGAATGTGTGTTTGCGTAGGCTTTTAGTATCTCAGTGTGCGACTCTTCTCTTCTTCTTCTTCTCTGTCAGAACTATGTTGGAGATCTGGCTGCAGAGATTCGTGCCAATGAAAAGGAGGAGTGGGTGTTGGAGTGTCTGGGCACACTGGCCAACCTCACCATCTCAGATCTGGATTGGGAGTTGGTTCTAAAGGAGTACAACCTGGTGCCTTATCTCAAAGACAGACTCAAACCAGGTAATGATTAAATTTAGTGACCATCTTTAGAGTTAACATGCCACTCCGTTACCTTCAACATACCTTCACTCCATGCCTGCGTCTCCAATCTTATGTGTGGGTGTCAGGCTCAGCACTGGATGACCTCATACTGGAAGTAGTAATAATGATCGGAACCGTTTCCATGGACGACGCCTGTGCTGCCATGTTAGCCAAGTCGGGCATTATCCCTGCCCTTATCGAACTACTGAATGGTAAAACACATTACATATTTCAGTGTCATGGTTATACAGTCTTATTTTTAGAAATACTATTGTTTCTGTTTGTAGCCCAGCAGGAGGACGATGAGTTTGTTTGTCAGATTGTCTACGTCTTCTATCAGATGGTGTTTCACCAGGCTACGCGAGACGTCATCATAAAAGACACCCGTATCCTTCCCACATGTCACTCTGTCTGCTCAGTAGCTGAAGAACAACGTATTGTTTCTTTAACTTTTCATTTACAGAGGCTCCAGCTTACCTCATAGATCTGATGCATGACAAGAATGCAGAGATCAGGAAAGTGTGTGACAACACCCTTGATATAATTGCTGTAAGTGAAGCACAATGTTTCTGATCGTCTTTTTTTTTTTGGTAAAAAGGAATAGCAACACATCTTCCTGTCTTTAATGTCTTCGGATCCTTTAGGAGTATGATGAGGAGTGGGGGAGGAAGATTCAATCAGAGAAGTTCCGCTACCATAACAACCAGTGGTTGGAGATGGTGGAGAGTCGACAAGCTGATGAGACTGAACCCTATCTCTATGACAATGACAATGACCGGACTGATCTATTCTACAGCGCAGGTACACAAAAAACACTTCTAGAACAACGTGACAACGTGCTGCAAATAGAGACAAGCCACAGGCCGGTAATGTTAACCCTGTATGTGTGTGTAGATGGAATAACACCTGCAGACAGCTCAGTCAGCCCAGATTTCTTCAGTGATTTGCAACCACAGAATGGAGACTCACACCTTATAGGGTGAGTAAACGTACACAGGAAACTGCTTTAACACTTCTTGATAAGTCTGTTCCTACACAGTAAACAACAAAACGTCTCTTCTCTCTTTAACAGAGATCCTGACCTCTTTGACCAGACCAGCTCATCACCTGGACGACCAGCCACTGCATATGGCTTCAGACCTGATGAACAACCCTTCTACCAGTAGTTCATAGACACACATAGACGCACTTAGATAGCTCACATCCTGTCATCTTAGATTGCTGCATGTTGAATTCAGTCATCATGGCTGAGTCGTAGCGACAACACACTTCTGTAATTTCATCCATTCACCATTATTTCAGATGGATGAGAAGTCTTCCTTACCACAGAGTATGAACAGACTGTTAATAGGTTCTGCATGTTTCTTACATATACAAGTACTTAGCTTTTGTTAGCACCTTTAAAACATTCTTCTCCATTTACAGCTTCATTTTTAAATCATTTCATTTACACTACAATGTACATAACCTTGTTTTGTCTGTTACCACAGCAGTATTCCATTTTTTAAGTAGTCAGGTCATGGTGTCAGATGGAACAGCAGTGTTATGAGGCAGGACAGAGGTGGCTAACGTCTCCTGTTTTCTTCTGTTCAAATATAATCACATTACACTGACATCATGAATGTCATCAGACACATCGGCTCTTATCGTATCTGTATGTTTTAACAGGAGGGAAATCTGGGTCACTTTCAGTCAACGTTAATGCTTTGAAATGAGATTTCTTACAGCTGTTACCACAACTTTACTTCTTCTACTAACAAATACATTGCACTGGACTGTGACTGGATGCCAATGAGAACCGCACTTAATGCTCCCTGTCTGAATGTGAATAAGAGCAGCATAAACACTCATTGTGCCAACAAGTGAACTACAAATGAAAAAGGAGGGTCACACATCTGTTACATCCTACTTCCTTATTTTTAGGCATATTTGCACGTATTGTTAAATTCAGTGTATGGTTTACTTTCATAAGTTATTATTCATATATCTATATTATTGTGTTTTTATAATAGTGGATTTTATTGTTATGTAACAACACTAAACACAAGCAAGTCTTGGGGTACTGTTGCTCTTCATGTCTCTTACTTTCATCCTCAGGTTCTTTAATAAACAATTACACATCATAATATGCCATATGACTCTTTAATATTAAAGTTTGTAACTTTTAATGCCACTGGAGACTCTCCAAGTCACTCTTTCTGAGGGTGTGGTGGATATAGCTTGCAAAAAAAAATAAACATTTAAACAGCTTTGAAAACAGTCATTCAAAACATTTATTTTATCAAAAACATAACATCAGTGAACAACAGTAGAGAAGAATGTAAAAATTGAATAGAAAAAAAGCTGAGAACATTTAAGTAAGTATACGTTTGTGTCTGGACTCCTGTCAGCTCCGTTCTTTGTACCATTAAACAATGAAGTTGTGGATCTAGACCTGCAGTTGCCATGGTAACATTTACATCATGGTGTACTGCTGCCATTGGGACAGGGGGTGACTGCTGTCTCCACCTCAATGACTTCGATCACAAGTTCTCTAATGATAGCCACACTATCCAATGGGAGCTCTTCATCACTCTCTTGCTGTGATTCCATTGGTTGAGAGCTTTGGGGAATCTCTTCCTTCACTGTTTCCTGACCTTTTTCTGCTGCTGCTGTTTCTTCTTTTCTCATCTCACCACCTGACTCTTCACTGTTTGTCGCCTCATTCTGTTCAGAGGTGAGGGCGCTCTCTGCTGGTGATACAGAGGGTGTGCAACCTTCATCCACTGCTGCTAATTGAGTGACATCTTCCATTTGTTCTTCTTTCTTCTCTCCTCCATCTTTGTTTGCCTCAGTTTCCTCTCTCTTTGCTGCCTCTTTGACCCTCTCCACCTCCCAGTTGTCTTTAATGTGTCCAGTCAAATAGACAGCTCTGTCAGTGGTCTGTGGTGCCACTGTGGGCTCAGTGGAGCTGCAGCCAATCGCCTCGCTCAGAGATCCCAGACTCATTTTCACCGGACTGTCAGCATCAGGTGTGTGTGATGGTGAAGGAGGCTGATTGGAGGAATCTTCCTCTGATATCTGACCTGAGTCTGAGGGCTCAGGAGCAGCAGGATTGTCATCTGTATCTTGTTCACTCTGAGTACAGGCAGGTTGGACTTCTGTGGACTGTGGGTCAGGAGAGTCTGGGTTAGCAGACTTTGTCTCAGCTGGAGGGTCAGGTGTATCAGTTTCATCTTTAACAGAGGCATCACAATTGGAATCTTCCTCAGGTGTTGGTGGTGCTATTTGGACTTCTGCACTAGTTTCCTCTTTGCCTGCATCTTCATCAATCTGCTGAGTCACAACGATGACAGGAGACAGAAGCACCGCTGCCGGCTCAGAGCTCTCAGTGGTACCAGCCTCATGTGTAGTATCAGCATCAGGGTCAGGAGTGCTCTGAGGACAAACATCAGCATCCTCCACCACAGGAGCAGCAGGTGGATTATCACTGGGCTCTTCTGAGGAGGAGCGTCGAGGCTGAATGGATGGACTGCTCGGTGCAGAGCGAGGAGGAGTCTGTCCCAGCAGGCTGTACTGGCTGATGGCCAGATCTGAGGTGTCCAATAGGAGGTTGTTCTTCTTCTTACTGGCAGCTTCGTGGACCACTGTGAGAGAGGAAGAAGATGTAAAGGTAGGTATGATGTTTTGTGTGTCCATTTCTATATTTTTTTTTCATTGAGTAAAACAACTGTGATACTGTGGTAAAATACACAATACAAAACAGCATTGTTTACACGCTTCACTTTGGCAAGTTCATCAGCAGACACACAAATATGGATGTTATTTGTGTCAATTTTTTCAAAATGTAAAAATAACTTACTTCACTTAGCACTACTGTGTAGGTTTAAGTTATTTTTAAAAATTGATTGCAGTACTTTAGTCTTCTCATCATGTGATGAAGTCAATCTTAACCTCAGACACTGAAGCCTTATTGTTATACAGGAGAAGATAAATGTAAAAAAAAATCCTTAACATGGTGCAGTGTTTCACCTGTCTCTATCTGCTTGCTCAAGATGTTTCTCAGAACATCATCGTAGATATTATGAACCAAGATGAAACTGCTGTAGTCGGAGAAAATGTACTGCTCCAACTGGTGCAGCTCCTGGATGCAGAAAACAACATGTCAAAGCTGAAAAGTGAAAAATGCAGACAGAGAAACAGAAAGTTCGACCCACAGTTTTCCTGCTGCTGTTCATCCTCCTGCTGAGAGAGGGCAGTGTGATCTCCAGCAGAGCTTCCTGGTAGAGCCTCCTCTGGACTACTCTGCTGTCATAGTCCAGCTGCTGCTCACACACACACACACACACACACACACACATTATGAATCCTCAAAGCAAAGCACTCACTGGATACAGGATTCCTTAAAAAGTAGTTTAAGTTCATAGTGATCTGAATGATTATTATTATTAACCTTTAGCACTCTCTCTTTAGCTCTCTCCATCTTTACAGGAGTCTGTGAAGGCTGCAGTCGGGTGGATGACTGGAGAAACTGCTCTAAGGTGTAGACAGCACTGTCCAGCAGCTGCAAGATACACAACAACACACACCATGTGTCTTTTAGTTTCTTTAAAAGCTCTGTCTGTCCTGCAGGTGGCGCTTCATACCCGCTCCATCTCCAGATGTGCAGAGTGAACCAGCCTCTGGGAGCTGTTTAACCCAAAGCGCTCCTTCAAGTCCTCAAGCTTTTCCATCAGCCTCTCCACCTGTTTGTAGCACTGATCCAGACTGATGGAACACAGGCCAGACAAGGCCTGGAGGACGCACACAGGTAAGATTAAATTAAAGATCATTAAAGATCATTACATTTGCAAAACACTAAGACACTAAGGGCTCCCTCACCTTCTTCGTCTCTTCTGTCCCCCCGTTTGTCTGTGAAAAGGCGGAGTCCATCTGTGTGTGCAGTGTGCCCTGCATCCCAAGAATCCCAACACTTATGTTTTCTGTAAGTGCGTCAAGGATGGACGACAAGTATGGAACCACCCATTCACTGCACACTTTCTCTGCTTCCTCACATATACATGCTGAGACACACACACACAGGGACAAAACGATTTCATTAAAAAAAACTCACAGGCCTTTAAAATCATCTGGAGGACTTATATTAAATGGTCAATCAACTTTTTTTTATGTCGTACCTCGGACTTTCTGCTCCAGGAAGCGGTGAGAGGACATGATCTGGTCCAGGTTGGCTCTTATGATGGCCTGACTGTCTGATGCTGTCTGACGACACTCCTCCCTCAGAGCCTCCAGACCTGCAGTCAGCTGTTCTAACACCAACAAGTAGGTTGCCTGCACTGTCTGTACACACATAAACACACAAAATGTACCATGAGGTATAAATGTAATGTAATGTAACATGTAATCCAACACACAGTAAAAGTTTGGCAGAAATAAATCTGCACGGGGAAAAAACTCTTTCCGTTTTGAGACGTTACAAACAGATAAGTTATGCAACATTCTGAGAAGTCAAATTGATAAGATGATATAAGAACTGAGAGGGAGACAAATCTAATGTTAGCTAACTCCATGTTCATTTTGTCACCTGTTCTGTTGTTAATGACTATTACATAAAAACTCACTGCCAACCACTGTCGTATTCTTTCGGTCTTCTTGCCCTTCACCCTAGACTGAAGCTGACTCTGTAACCATGGTAACACTTCCTCCATCACCTGGGATGCCAGCACCTGCACAAGTGAACGCACCATTTATGAAGCATAAACATAAACAATCTGAAATGTGTGTGTTTGTGTGTGTGTGTGTGCTTACTTGTTCCTCAGATCCCAGCAGCATTTCCCAGGATTCATAGCATCCTTTTTCCTGACGGTAGAGTCGCAGGGCTCGGGTATACGCCTGCCTCTCATGGGATGAATCACACCAGGGGTCTGCAGGTGTGGTGTGGGGATAGTACCTCATTAGGGTCATTAGGAGACATCTGGAAATTTGTTACCTCCTTCAAACACATTAGTGATCCTAGGGACTGTTCATTTGCCCGTACAGAATCAAATCCCTGTTTTTAGCTGACCGTTTATTAGTTGGTATAAAGTTTCAAATCGCATTTTCTTTGCTCATTAGGTGTTTTGTAACACAGTTCCTTAAATGCCTGTGGGCAGTTGTTTTCTTACTATATATATAATATGACTACACCAATTTGAGGAACAGAAAGCTCCACATCGACACTGTGAATGACACAAGATCTGCTAAAAACATGAAGTCATTTCCACATTGATGTCACAAACTGAGTGTGCAGCTCCTCTCCGGATGTCCAGTTTTTGCAGATGTCTAGAGCTCTAGAAATCCATCAGCTCCACATAGACTGTATACAGACACTTCACATAATCACACATAAAGTGCTGCACATTTAGCTGCTTGTGATGATGCAGCAACTATTAGCTTGCTAGTCAGTTGTTGCTATCATCATCTGGTGAATACACAAT
>JAVQJX010180158.1:0-16925 GCA_036025115.1 Ambassis agassizii
ACCAACATATAGTTGGTCTACATACTGGTCCCAGCGCGTATCTACTTTTGTGTTATCTTTGGTTTCCTCTATCTCTCTGTAAGAGAGGCAAAATGGGGAACAATTGTAAGTAATCAATAACTATTACATCCATAAAATAAACACAGTGCACAGTCCACAAGCCGTGAAGCAGCAAAGTGTGTAAAATACAGATCAATAACCATTCAAACACAGCAGATATTTGCTAAAGGACAGAACAGGAAGTCAGTACAGCAGCTGTGCCTATCTGACAGATCATATATAAATATGCCACAAATTGTTGTTAACAACCTCCTTCACCACCCCATCCCCCAACACCACCCTGATGTTAACCCCGGTCATGTCTGTAGGCAGCAAAGTGCCCACTGCATCCACGACAGTAATGAGTGTTTCCTCTTTAAAAGTTGAATATGTGACTCTTTTTTTTTTATTACAGTGAAGTTGGGTGGATGGCTGGATGGCATTGAAAACACACACACATAGGAATCAATTGCAAAGTCAACAGCAGAGAGGGAGGCAGTTCCGGCACAGAGAGGGGAAAAAAAAAACAACACTGCTGCTCCAATGAGCAAAACCCAAACTATCAGAGTGCTGCTGCAGGATTTTTATTACACGATGTAAATGAGGTGTCGCTTTCTGAAGGAAAATGAATCACTGCTGAAGCAGGTAGACAGCTCAGTGAATATGAAGAAAGCCTTTCTATTCACAAAAAGAAAAAGTGCTGAACAAGCTGCTACAAATATGTCCACTCATCTGCTGACCAAGCACCAAAGACCTTAATGATACCAGCACATTTCCCTCTACGCGCCTAGAAATAGCTTCAATTTAAATTAGCTTTACGCTGCTATGATTAGTGCCTTTCTTGGACCGGTACACCGAGACTCATTCTGGGACTGCTTTAATCCTAATCCTGTGAGGAAAGTCTCTCAGGACGGAGAGAGTTTTGCTGAGCTGCACGTGATGTCAGCGAGAGCCAGGAGTTTCAATGAGGATCAAGGAGTTTATCATCCGCCAATCAAAACCTGCGTCCTTGTAAAGAGCAGATTTCTTTAGTGAGATAACACCTTAAAGACTGCAGACAATATAGTGAAGTTATTCTCTGACTTCCCCGCTCTGTGAGTGTGTCAGAAGTTGGTTTTTTTGCTGCTGGAAAAGTCTGTTGCGTGCCACAGCAAAGTGTTGTCAAAAGTTGTAATTATAGGCTCAGCTCAAGATGTGCCAATTGGTTCAAACTACCATGTTGCCACATCACAGAGAACAAAAAGTCGGAAGTTAGAAAAAAAAACAGAGCAAGATTATTAACAGACAGGGAGCCGTGCGCTGGCTGTCATCACTCTGTCGACGACGCTGTAGGCTGGAGCAAAAAGGAGTAAACAAAAACACACAAAAAAGAGCCACAAATTGTTTAGAACATGACTCCAGAAGTTCACAGCTCTCTCTCTCTCTGTGTGTGTAACAGTCACAAGTAAATGGATATTCTTTCTTCTCAGGAATGTCAGCACTAAATTCCTCCCGGCTAATGTCTGCCTGAGTTTAACTAATGAGGGACACTGATATGGACAGATATGATGAGACAGCTATGCCTCCTGTCTGCTCTCATCAAAAAGAACACAACAAGACACACACACAGCTGCTGTTTTGTTACACAACATTTTTTTGACAGCTGGAAGTTCAGACTTTTTCTATATGTTTGTCACCCTGCTTGTCTGTTTGTAGCTCTTTTTAAAGCGGCTTGCCTTGACAAGATTTTTGGATTCTCTGTTTTTCATCATCTTAAACTTCAACAGACACGAGTAGGAGCTAAATAAGACGGGCTGTAATCAGCACTCAAGGTGCAAACGACCACAAAAATCTGCCGAGAGTGACTCTGGCTTTGAGATAAGACGATGAACCATAATTGGTTCTGGATGAAGGTGAATGAGAGAAAGCAGGAAGGAAAAGGTGTGAGCACTTTTTTGTCTTACCTGTTGGTCTGCTGCTGGAAGGCCCCCCCTCCTCCTGAGATCTGCACGCGAGCATCTGTCTGTGCAGATGTACTGCCTCTGTGGAATGTGCAGCATTCCCCTGACTCACATCTCCTGAACCACCACCGAGGCCTTCCACGTGCACCTCCGGCACCACACCGCCTTCAGCTGTCCTTCCGGCGTCCCCTCCCCTGCTGGGCCTCCTCTGAGGAGAGGGGACCAGCAGCCTTACGGAGGGTCGGTGGGAAACCTCCGGTTCGTCGTCCTCTGGGATCGGGTTGTACCAGATTTCCCCTTCGTCATCAGCGTCGTTCTCCTCAGCTGGGTCTACACTGCGAGTGTGGGGCGATACTTTAGCCTGGCCAACCTGAAACAAGACAAACTTCCTGTTAAAAAATCCTACAATGTATGAAGAAAACAGCTGTTAGCTTATTGTAGCATAAAGATTGGAAACATCTAGCCACGTTAGCACCTTCTGCTAAACACGTTTCTTTCCTATTTATGAGTTTTAGGCAGATTATTGGAAGTCTCAGATTTCTTTAGAGAGCCAGACTTTCAGTCTTTGGTGTCACCTGATGCTAGGCTAATGGCTAGGCTAGGCTAGCATGCTAACTATTTGCTATCCACTGTCAATTGACCCTTTATTCTACACTCTGTTCTAGAATTATATATGTGAGAATAGTCCAGGTTTAGCTAGTTAGCATGCTAACTTTTTTCTCTGTTTCTAGTATTTATGTGGAGCTACGCTAACTAGCTGCTAGCAATAGCTTAATCTTCTCATCCAATTCTCAGGTATCCCATTCATCTTACAAAGTTCTCATGAGGAGAGCCTGAGGCTAACCTGAGGCAGCTGCAGGCGGACCGGCCTAGGCAGCGCCGCCCCCGAGGGTCTCAGGTGGTCTGGGGAGGGACTGGGAGGTGGCTGATAGGAAGCCTGGGTGCCCTCCTCCTCCGCCCCCAGTGTTCCCTGCAGCTCATCCTTTGCGCCGCCATGGTTCTTTGCGAGGGAGCTCTGCTGCAGCCAGCTGCGCTTCTTGGAGACGGTGATGGTGGTGAGCTGAGGCCTCCACGACGAAGGCTCGCTCGGCCTACCTGCCTCACGCCCGTTAGCACAGGAGGTTTGGACATTCTCAATGAACACTGAGGGAGAGAGAGAGACTGAGTGAGACAGCCAGGAGACACTAAAAAAAACACTGTGATCATCATCATTTAAGTAATGATTGAAGTGGAGTAAATTACAGTATCGGATGTTTAATCGGAGACTTTTCATGTCGTGTCAAGTTGGAGAAAACATCTGTATCAAGAAGCCACAGGTGTGGAAACCATCACACTTCCTCTCTACGTCCCTGCTTTGTCTCATCTAATTGAGGTGTTTTTATGATTCCAGAATGAACTATTGTCTTGTAGTTTTTTTAAAGTCAAACACAAAAATCCCCTGAAGCACCTCCTCTCTTTTGACATAGCAGATTGAATAGGAGGCCGAACAGACTCAGCACATATCAGAGCAAAAAAGAGCAAGAAAACTGCTGTGAAAATACAGTAGAGAGGGCTGGATGATGATAAGTGCAGCCAGTGGCGATTTCTGCGCCAGTGAAAAGGGACGAATTCTGAGAGATGGTCCCTGAATGCCTCACAGAAAAACAGCTCCTGTGTGGCTTTAAGTGAGTCAGAGCTTTTCAATCGCAGAAATATTTTGAAGGAATCAAAAGCACCTCTGACTTTTTCTTTTTTCAAGGCCTGACAGCAGCTGCAGAAAAACAACCTGTGTGTGTCTATGTGTGTGTGCGTGTGTGTGTGTGTGTGTGTGTGCGTGCGTACGTGTGTGTGTGTGTGTGTGCGTGCGTGTGTGTGTGTGTGTGTGTGTGTGTGTGTGTGTGTGTGTGTGTGTGTGTGTGTGTGTGTGACAGTGTGAGTGCGGTGCTGAGGGCAGGGTCTTGCTCTAACTTGTACAGCAAGCTCATGTAAAAGACTGTTTTGATACTCAACAGCAACCCACACAAGCCCCTCTGCATGCTATAAGTTTTCCTCAAGAAACATGGAAATATTTTCACTTTATAAAAATGAAACAAGAATTTTTTCTCCCTAAAAAGTCAGTTAGAGAGCTGCAGCCGAACCAAAACACTGCTGCTCTGTACAGGGGATCACATGCAGCCTGTTCTCAGGTCTTTATAGTCTTCAAAGGGGTAAAGCCTTAAAAAGCCAAAATACATCTCTGATCCTCTATTAAATTACAAACAGTCCAGGCTATTATGGTGAAATAGCATTTAGCTTCTATGCTACAAATATACAGAACAAACTGTATATATAAAAATAACTAATTAAAGTGGGGCCTTAAAAGCAGGGTGCAGGGTTTTCATAAGAAATTTGTAGCTACAAAAATCCCAGTGTCCCTGTCCCCATGAACACACAGAGATGCAGCCAGATTCTTCAGAGTTCGGTTTCAAAGAAATACACATTTTTGTCAACATAAATATCCTTTAACTGTACATTTCATTTTACATTGTAAGGTTGAAATATACAATATAAGTTATTGGACAGAATACACTCCTTTTTTGTGTTTTTAATCCAGACTGATCGTATGGAAGTTAAATTAAAAATCAGATCAAATCATTTTTTTGTTCCTGGCTGCTTTTATTGACAAAAGCACACACACACACACACACACACACACACAGAGTAGAGGGCTCCGCTGGGATTTTCTTTTTTTCTCTTCCTTTGAACAGCGTCTCCAAAGTTTCCTGTGATATACAACTTTATAAAGCAAACTGTTGCCTCATAAACCTCTCACCACAACAAAACAAGCCCTTTTATTCCAGCTACAGCTACAAAGTGGACTGAAACTGATTTTCTCAGCTTGAATGAGAGGGACAAGATGCACAGTACTAAAACACATACTGAGATATTTCTTCATCTCTGTCCTGATAAAAGTACACTGTGATCCAAGAGGGGCATTTTAAGATCAAGATAATAAATGAGGTCAGGAAGGTGTAAATAACCAAAGCCCTGCTGTTAACCCTGCAGGACTGCAGCGAGGTGAGACGCTCGTGTGCGGTGTGTTGTTGTGAGCATGCCATCTTCTTTAAGGGGTCTTTCATAACTGGAAGAGGAAGCGTGTTCTGACATGACTTAGCATTCCAGACCACAGCTCCAGATTTACAGCCTGTCTCCCTCCACTGTCACACTCGCTCACAGGAGTAACACCTTCCCAAACAAACAGCGGCAGGCCGCCGGTTAGACCTAATAAGTGAGATTTTCGAGTCATTTTCACCGCTGTCAGATATCGAACACTGTCAGGATTTGAATGTACATCAACGTTTTTCCTTATATTCCGTTTTTCTGCTGTTAAGACAGATGAAAAACAGACAAAAAAAAAGAAATTCTCAAAAATACATAAAGGTGTAGCTGAGATGCTGGAAAAAAAAATAAACACAAAACGTGAGGATAAACTGAATATTTTTCTTTTACACTTTATGTTGACTAAACAGTTACAAAAACACAACTGCCCTACGTGTTTTGATTAACCAGAGAAACACGATTAAAGAGGCAATAATAATCATTTTTTTTATCACAAAGAGCATAATATCTATCAGAAAGTGACGTAAGAAAACATCATATTTCATATTTGCTTGGTGTTTCACATGATAATCTTCACTATTATGTTGAAAAAAAATGTTCCCATACAGCAGCCTGCCTGCCTGTCTGTCTGTGCCATCATGGTGTGAACACAATGTGTTCAAAACACACACCCCTGACCTGAAGGTAACAGATGGCCTGAACATATAATACGAGGGTGCACGTCTGTGTGTGAGAGAAAGGGAGAGGTGGATGGGGAGGAGCGTTATGGGTTTGTCTGAGGTGCTATAAGGAATGCAAAGAAGGAAAAAAAAAAGTTTATTTCCTGGATGTGTTGGTATGGAGCTGTGCCATGAGAGCCTGACAGTAAACCCAATTATAGTCACGTCTAAATCTTCTGAGTGGCTGAATCTTTTTCTCCTCTTAGACAAAGCACTTTATCCACTTTCCCATAGGAGTTTCTTTTATTTACTGAATCCCCCCCCCCCCCCCTCCTTTGATAAGTGCAAAACACACAGCAGCTAGTTTTCTCCTCGGTACAGACTGAACTTTGTTGTGCATACGGACTCTCAGAGCCCCCTCCAGAGAGAGAGAGAGAATCTTTTGCTGTGTGCCATACATTCCTGTTGACACTCATTCAAATGCTAATGAGGATTCTCAATGTAGATTTTTTTTTTCTTTTAACACCAGGGATCGTCCAGGGTTGCATCACATGTCAACACTTGCATCCCTGCTGAGGCAGTGAAGCCTATAATGCTAATACCACTTCCTCCTCAATAAGTTAAATTCTTAACTATGTGGTCCTGAAAATGTTTCAGTGTGTGACACAATTTGACACAAAACACTAGAATAAGGAAGAGAAAAACTCTGCAGCATGTCTAGATGGTTTTCATCCTTAAAGGGACAGATCACCACATAATCAAAAAGGCAGCGCGCATCCGTCAACGATAATGGCGTCCATCTTGGCTGAGCCTTCATGAGTAAATGCACACTGACACTATTAGATGCTAATTGTAGTTTGATAGAAACTACATTTTTTAAGTCCATAATGAAAATGCCACCCAGCACAGAACAACCAGCACAAACATGAATATTTAATTTTGGGGTGAACTGTCCCTTTACTGTAAAGAGCAACATTCCTCACAGATAACGTGATTCATAAACCACCATGTAATGAACCCTGATGCCTCCAGTCTCTCCTCCATCACCTGATCTGTCTTTTAAAGCTACCATCCACCATAAATCTGTCCAAGTACAGACACCCCAGACAAGACAAATCATTGTACCTCTGCCATCAGTCGTGTGTTTATGTGAAGAGAGAAACTCAGCAGCTCAGTAACAAGGTTTTTGGCACAACGTAGAAACCAAACGCCCCGGTGTTCTGACATGACTCGACAGCAGTCCAGGAGGATTGTATTACACCTGCACTCGCATCTCAACTCAGAACTGAGCCACTGAGTGCAACATGGATTAATGTAATCAAAATGTTGAGCAACACTGCATAGTAAACCTGACCCCGAGCATGTTTATCCTCAGCTCTAATGTTTTTACAGAGAGAAGTGAATGCCAGTCAGCATAAGAAAACAGGAAAAATTTAGTTCCCCTTTGCTCACTGAATGAATGATGTATGTGGTGTTACATGACCAGGAGCTATTTCTACACAGAGACCAGTTGCTAGGCAACAAATAAAAATTTCAAAAAGTTATAGGTCGATAAAGTATTTTAGCTCACAACCATACTTTCACTGATATAACCTTGTGTCTAACCTTACTTTACGTTTTCTCTTTAGTCTGGCCACATCTCTCATGATGGACCTGTTGCCATGGTAACCAAAAATGATGACCACGGAAAGGGAACAGTTTTACTTATAAAATGTGTTCAAAAATTTTCAAGACAAAACATTTTAACAGATAACCAGCTTCTAATGCCAACAAAAACAGTGAAAACAGAACAGCTCACAGTGTCAGAGGGACTGAGCCTCAGACTCCTGAGTGAACGTCTGCTACCATACCCAGCCTGCCTCCCAGCCTGCCTCCCATCCAGCCCCATGATCAGCTGATGTTGGGCCATACAATCATGTGAGTAACTACAAGTCATATCTGGGAGAGTTTCATCATCTGAATGTGGGGTTTTATTGTATATGTTGGCTAAAAGCATATCAAAAGGCAACACCAACAAGCTTCTCCACCGTTTTCAAAGGTTTCAGATGCATTTATTCATGCAACCACAAGGGGCACATACTGTACTTATGTACGTAGTTTTACTAGTATTGTTTTTTTAAATGACAGGCCAGCTAGCTGTTTGCTTTCTTTCCAGTTTTTGTGCTAAGCTAGCTGTTCATATTAACCTGCAGACATAACCATTTTGATCATTCATGCTAAGCTAAACTAACGAGCTAGTGGCTGCTTCATTTAATTTTGAGGTAATATATAATGGGATAAACCTCTTAGATTAAACCAGATGATGTTTCTATCGCTCAGCAACATCAACATCAGGTTTGACTGACACAACACTCCTGAGTTCAGCTCCAGCCAGAACATGACGTCTGGGTACTGAATGCCTGCTGGCACGCCCGCCCACCGCTCTGCTGGAACAAAACACAACAAAACTATAAATTCTGCCAACGCAAACATGCATGTACACAGCAGAGATGTGCATCTACACGGTCATGTGCACAGCATCCCTCACCCACACATATAAAGGAGCGACATCATTTTTCTTTTTTTTTTTACACCGTAATTAAAGATTAAGTCAAGACAGAAATAAATTAGCTCCACTCTAATTAAGCCAATATTTTACCCTTTGACTTTACCGCAAGGTTTAATTATCCAAATAACACTCAATTATACAACATCAGAAAATATATAAATATTTGCATAAATTGAGGTTTCAAGCCAAGACAAGTTTTTTTTAAGAAATAGCTATTTGCATGGTGCTGAGAGGCCCACATGAGTAAGATAAACCCAGAGCTGACCTTAATAAATACTTAATCACCCTTCATTTTGTTCATTCATGGTAAAGAACTAAATGACACAAAGCAAACAAGTTAAACAACAGGAATGGCATCCTAAATATTCAATCTAAAGTCTGTTTA
Organism: Ambassis agassizii; assembly: GCA_036025115.1. Lineage (NCBI taxonomy): Eukaryota > Metazoa > Chordata > Actinopteri > Ambassidae > Ambassis > Ambassis agassizii. Next base: position 8,650 of record JAVQJX010180158.1, read on the forward strand.
AAATGCAAGTTACCATGGAGCTGTCCAGAGCAAACGACTGGGGAGGAAGACGACATGACAGCCCAACCCCCCCTCCACCCCTCCATCCTACGCTAACACACACACACACATGCACACACGCACACACACGCACACACAAAATAAGCACAGTGGCTCCTCTCCTGCTTTGAATTCCTCTGGCCACAGCTGTGGAAATGTTCAGAGGGGAAAGCTTTGCAAAATGGGGGGAAAAAATGAGAATTGGTGGTAATAGAGGAGGCTGAATGGAAACTAATATCTACAAGACTTTATTATAACTGAAAGACAGGAGAGGAAAGAGCTGTAAAGTCAGAGCTATGCTATGAGCCTACGAGTGGCTGGAAGTCAAACACAAGGGGCCCTCTGCACAGAGGCCTCACAGATCACACTCTATTTTAAACTAGTACAGCAACAGTGACGGTCAACAACAGCCTGAGCACACGGCAGATCGTCTGTTTACTCTGGTAAACACTGTCAGGACGCTCACAGACATGAACGCTGGAAGCCTGTTTCCACATCCTGTGTAACAAACGTCTAAATACATTTTTCCACGTACGGTTTCCGAATCCTCTGATTAAACTGCCTCGTTGCATATATAATGGTTGGGAAAAAAAGAAGTTTGTGTAGCAAATGCAACATCACATCAAGGTTGGTGTGTAAAAAAAACACACTTTACCGGAGACTCTTTATGATGTCAAGCTTAAACTGTTGAGCCAATACGGATGAGAATTTAAATACAAACTGAATAAACCAGATAAGAAGTGAACGTGGTCCACTTCTGACATTGATACAACACGCATGGCCTTCATCTGGCCCTGATAAAATGAAACATGTAAAACAGCAAATTTAATATGTAGCACAGTAAACACTGTGAGTTTATAGCGAACCAGATTTGGTTCATTTTGGTGGAGATGTGGCTATGGTCTGGTCCACTTGTGGCTCACTCAAATGCTGTAATTCCATGCCGTAAGTGGACCAGATAAGAGCGCTGAAGTGAGCCAGATTTGGGCCACACCACGTTCACATGTGGTCTACTGAGAGATATCTGTTATCAACCTCTCAGTCAGTTTGTGCTATTTCATGCATTTATGTACCATCAGTGGCTTCATGATACAGATGTTTTTCAACACGTCGTCACAAACACAGCATCAAATCAGAGAATCATCATTTCAGTTACACACAAACCGTCACCAACACCACAGACAGCTCTCTAGCAGGACAGTGAGTTAGTTGTTACGTGAACTACACTGAGTGAGTAATCCCACCTGATGTGCTATTAATTCAGTGTTAATGTAATGCACCTAAATTAGTGTGAAGGACAGAACCCGCCACCGGTTAGAGAGTCTGTAAAAGGAAAAGCAAGAGGTCTGAGGAGTCTCGTCCCTTTGCTTTACATCCAGAAGAGGAGGAGTGCAGGGTGGACCACCACCAGACGGAGTTTACTATGAGGAGTGGAGGAGGATGACAATAATCAGACGGGAGGAAGAAGGGTGAGAGGTCTCTGATTTCAGAGGGTCCACGGAGAGCTGAGGCCACGCCGTGTAGCCGTCCTACCTGGCTGCTGCTGCTGCTGCTGCTGCTGCTGTTGTCGTGGTGACTTGGCCTTGACAGATTTACCCACTCTGCTGGATGCGTGGGAGACCGCTGGTTTGCAGCCTGTGAGGCTCTGACTGCGGACGCCGCTCCGAGGCGAAGATGAGCCTTCAATGCGCTGCTTCATCTCAGAGGACAACAAGCGGCCCTTGTGCATCCACTCCTGCATCTTGTTGACGGTGACGCCGTGACCTTTGTTGATCCAGTCGGCCGTGTGCGCCCGGACCTCAGTCAGCTCCTGCTTGCTGTCCTGACCCTGATGCGCAGCCGCTTCAGCGTTGCTGTCTGAGGAACCTGTGAGACTGTTGACGGAGCTGCTGCTCTCATGGAGCCGCCCGCCGCGGTCTTCCTCACAGGGAGCACCTTGCAGCAGCTCCTCACTGCTGACCTGAGGTTCAGACACTGTGACTTTCCCTCCTTCAGCTTCTCTATCGTCACAGATTTCTGCTGCCTGAGTGCAGACTGACGGTCTGCTCGTGTACCTGATCGCTCCATCACTAGCGGAGCGCAGTAATGAGGGTCTTGTTTTGGCCGTGCACAGGTTCACCATGCTCTTACTGTTCAGCCTTGACTTTGAATCCAGATTCCCGGTGAGGCAGAGCAGCAGTGAGTCGGTGTCGGACACCTGCTGAGGACTGTGGTCACCGCCAGATGACCATGAGTCGCTGTCCATGTTTTTGACAGACAGTCTGGAGCACAGGCTGTCCCTGGAGTGACTACTGCAGGAGGACATGGCCTGCTGCTCAGTTAAACCCACACTAAGCTGCTGGGCATCCTGGTTGATATCATTCATAGCATTAATAAGAAGGTAATAAGCCTCTTTGAGCTGGTTCCTAAGCCTGTCTGTTTCCTGGGCACTGTTAGTGTCATCAAACTGTCCTTTATCATGACCGCCCTGGCTGAGCTCTGCAACCTCTGCTCCGTCCCCATCAGTTTTTGGTCTAATTGTCTCATAAAAGGGCAGAATTTCATTATCATAGTAATCATCATCCTCGCTGTCTAAAGGGTATCTGAGTGACTCCTCTGTGGCGCACAGGGATGCCATGTTAATGTCACACATTTGTAGCTCAGTAGGGAAAAAGGTCGGGCTCTGCAGACCGCCTGCAGTCCCTCTAATGCCCCCTGTATAGTCAGGTCCATAGCTCTCAATGTTTCTGATTAAAATGTGTTCTTCTGTGTGTCTTGACGTGCAGTTGGGATACACACGCGTCGCGCAATTTGGTGAGTTTGTCTCCAAAGGTGAACTGCTGTCAAAACTCAAGTTGGCGTTGTTTTCCTGTACAGAAGCCGCTACAGTCCCTGCCATGTGCCGGGACGTCCCTCTGTCCCCGGGCTCTGTCCCCTCCGCACTCACGCAGCCCTCTGTTGGCTTTTTGGCCCCTGAATGCGCCTGTACCTGTGCTCGGTATAAAACATGATTTGAATTGTCCCCAAACCCGATTGAGTCCCCAACCCTGCACGAGATGAAGTGTTTTTTCTGGACATGCTGTCCCACGCGTGGGGCCCCGACTATTATTTTATCCGTGGTGGTTCTGAACCCCTGATGGCTCCTGTATCCCTCTCTAAACGAGTGTTCCCCAAACTGCACGTCTCTTTGAAGTGGGACCCCCAGGAGCTCCTCATTAACCCGGACCGTGCGCCCGCTGCTGCGCTCCTGGAGCCGTAAGCCGGCCAACTCTGCTGCGCGACTCTCCGGCACTATTATAACCCCCCCTGTTTGCACCATCGCCCCGTCAACACAATTCTCGTACGTGCTCATTCTCTCTGTCGTGCAATCCAGCTCTGTGAGTAAGACTACCGAGCGAGTCTCATCCGAGTCTCGCTGCAAAACTTTTTCTTTACCTTCTCGGCCCCCACTCGCCGCCGCAGCAGCAGTAGATCCGTATCCACCGCCGACCGTCGCTCCTTTCTTGGATTTCTTCCCCCGGAGTTTCGCTAGTAAAGTCCTCCGCAGAGGATCAGCCATTCCTTTCCTTTGCCCCCCCCCCTCCCCCCTAAATTAAGTCCTCCCGGTTTCTTTCAGCACGCTGGCTCCAGAAGGAAAGGACCGAGTGGGGTCTCCACGCTCGCCGCGGTCAAAGCTCGCCGGGCGGACGCTCTCCTCTCCATTCTCCGCTGTCACCTCCGCTCTGTAGTCCCACTCACTCCTGGCTCATTTTGCTCAACTGCACCACCTCTCTCTCCCTCCCTCCCTCTCTCTCTCTCTCTCTCTCTCTCTCTCTCTCTCTCTCTCTGCTCCACACACACTTCACCTCCCTCCCTCCCCCTTCTCTGCCTCTTCCTCTCTCTCTAGCGCCTCTCCTCACCTCTCCTCATGTTTGCAGCTCACATATTTGGGATCTTTTCTTGGAACAAAGTTCAGAGACCCCTGAACATAAAATTTTCTGCGCTTACTTTGTAGAAGAACTTCATTTGTTAAGTAAAAGAAAAACACTGCTAATGAAAATAACTTAACAGCATACAGGGAAGCTGCATGTGTGGAGGATGCCGATAGTATCTTAACAGATGTTTTAATGCATAATTAAATGCCTTCTTCCCTTCTATTTCCTTTGTATAGGTCAATCTAACATCACGTGGGAGTTTATTCCAGGATTGTGCTCTTTGTCCAAACCAGCCCAGATCTCATCCCAGTGACGTGGTCATACTTCCTGGTTTTGGTCAGAACCTGAGCAGCTCCATAGGTTTGATGTCTGAGTCCCTTCTCGACTCTTTCATAGTCAGGGTGAGTCAGTGATGATTAATTCTGTCTTTTCTGTTTCAGTTGATTAAATTGATCAGTGACACAGTGAATCAACGACTCTTTCTCCCCCAGACGTCAGTAATATATATATTTGTGCATCATCTGCATGTGGTATTTTTTTTGAAGGGAAGCTTTACTGTTTTGGATTGGACATATGTAACTGTGGTGTTTAAAGGCACTATGTGGCCAGAAAACAGTCACTACGCTCAAATTCAAAACACTGCAGTGAGTCGTATCCGCCTCCAGGTTGTCAGAGCGGTTGGTGTGTCCTCCGTCAGCAGCTTTGTTTGATAATCATTAGGTTCATCTCCTATATAGACCCTCACTCTGCCTCCAACTGTATCTTTTTGTGATTGGAGCTCTTTTAGGTTTCATTGCCTCCACCATCATAGTTAGTCAGTCCTGAAGTGCTGCTCTGAGCCACGACTTCAAATTACCACCTTCACTAGTAGCTGTGAAGGCATTTCAGCAAACAGCCCTCATCTGAAGGAGGGGGGGGGAGGGGGGGGTATGTGTCTGATCCTCTGCTGAGAGCGAGAAAAATGAAGGTTTCAGGAGGAAACAATAAGGAGAGCGGCGATAAGCTACACACTCACTGTCATCATTTACTCCTTACAAATGAGCAGGATTGTGTGTGTCATGATGAATTCGTCTTTTTTGCTGCTTCATCTTCATTACTGCTCACAAACATGAAAGCTTTTTTTTTTTTTTTTTTTAATCCAACAGCACTTCCCGCCCGGTGATGGATCACTGCCTATTATTGGTCTGACACTTTTATCTCAAGTGTATCTTGAGTAATCCTCTCCTCTTTGACCTCATATCTAACCCCTGTCCCCACTGGCAGCAGCACAACCCGAGGCTTAAGAGCAGCCACAAGACAGCGCAGAAAGGAATGAAACGTACTTCACTTGAACCTTAAGCCATTTGTTTGCCGTTGCTTCTCCTTGGAATGTGTGAGAGGATGAGCTGCTGAAAGGCTACGTGCACCTTTTTCTTTAAGACGCATGCTGGCAGAACCGTGTCTCTGTTTTCTAAGTCACAATGTCTACCCATGATTTAGGACATTTATTGTCAGAGCCATTCATCGGCAGGGCCCCGCTGTCCCACATCCACCCACCACCTCCACAGCCCTCAGTAAAACATGATAAGCATCTGTTATTGCCCTGCAGGAGCTGCATAGGCCCTGACGCCTCGGCTTGCCCGCCCGACCGACTGACTGACTAGACCCTGTCTGGGCAGTTTTTCACAGGTCAAAACCTGCAGGCTGCATAGTGTGTGTGTGTTTGTGTGTGAAAGAGCAGAAAAGAGAAAGCAGCAGCAGGAGGAGGAGGAGGAGGAGGGTGTGAGGGGTATAAGAAGCGCGATGCAGAGAGAAGGATGCAAAGCTGGACTGTATAACTTCTGTTCAATAGGGCATGTTTTAACAAACGACATCTATCAGTGCAATTTTCATACTGAAAATATTTGACATTCCTCAGAAATGTGATGTTTGTTTGTCTTTTTCTCAGAGATGGCGCCACTGTGTGCAAAAGGTGTGTTTTATGTAACTCAGTAAAGGGACAGTTCACACAAAATCTTTTTTTTTAATCTGTGGCCTGCAGAGACTCTTATGATTTCTATACAAAAATATAAATGAACTAGATTAAATCACAGTCTGATCCTGTTGTGAGCGATTTCCATGTAAAAAGTTTTATTTTCAAAAGTTTATAAAATTCATAATGAACAAATCTAATATTATACTGAGGACATCTACATAAAAAATAATAAAAAAGCAAATATAAAAATAGTATAATTTCATTTTCAGAAAATAGTTATATATTATAACTTAAACCATATTATTATTGAGGGTTCCTAACAAAGTCTGTACATGCTTCTATTGTAGATGAAGTGTTACACACTACAAAAAATGGTGTGTGCGCCATATAAAAAGCCAAAAACCCTGCAGCTGACATCTCCAAACCTCCAAAATGACCCACCTATTGATAGATAAACAGCAGAGCGGACCAAAGGACAAGATGAATATTTGATTTTAGGGCTTAATTGGTTCCTTTTAATTGCAGACTCAATTCTTTTTTTGTGGATTCAGGGACAAACTGTGCTCATTAAAGTAGTTTTCTGTTCTCCAAAACCCAAAATGTTAAATGCAAGTGTGGACAGTTCATCTAACAAAATGCAGCATTTCTCTCTGAGTCACCAAAAATCTGCAGAATTCTGCTATTTTAGGGACAGATTTTGCAGCACCATGCTGTCCACTACACACAGAAGGAACAGCAGGGAGTTTAGATCAGGATTTTATGACAGTCAGAAAGCCCCAAACTTCTTGATTCTATTTGAATATGACATACATTTAAATTCACATAGACAATAATCAGCATGCTGACTCGACATTACAGGAGAAATGGAGGAAGTTCATCTCCCTTTTCTGCTTTTTTTTCTTCTTCTTCGTTCCTTTTGTGAAGGCCGGAGCAGAACATCTGCTTGGCTGGTCTCTTTTCAGATGGCCTGGCCAGAGAGCGTATACGAGGAAGAAAGCTGAGTATGGAAGGAAAAGAAAAGCATGTGTGTGTGTGCGTGTACATGTGCATGTGCATGTGAAATGATGTAGGATTGGGGCTGTGCAGCTGTTGGGGTTCTCCTCCTGATGGCTGCCCATTGTTCTCCCTCTCTCTCTCTCTCTGTGTCCCGGCCACTTTATGGGCCTTCCCCCTTTTTTTCAGTGCACACCGCAACTAAATTTATGCCCTTGGACACAAGCCTTTCTCAGGGTATAAATTAGACTGGATGATCCCTGTCAGAGCAGCACTGCCAAGAGCCTCCAGCTTTACGTTCCAGAGTCACATTATTGTCATTCTGTCATATTTTACCACTGAAAAAAAAACCTCTCTCTCCATTCTCATTTATATTTGCGGGAGAGCGTCTTGTGAAATGTTTGGATATGTAAATGAAGCTTGAAACAATGTTGTTTATGGCCAAACATGGCATCCACAAGTTTATTAGTCAGGATGAGAAAGTCATTAATGTGACGCTAAAACTGTTCCACTAATGAGTCCAAGATAAAACACACAGTGTAATGATTACACAAACAATTTGTTAGACCCACAATTTCCTCAGTCAAGAAATAGTTCAGCAAACAACTTGTTGTAAAAAGCTGCAAAATTTGACACTCTGGTTTATCTTAACAGACACTCCTATGAGCTGATTTCTCAGTCTTCTTAGACATTGTAATCCTTGTTAACTGTTTTTTTGTAAAACCAACACAATGTGTCGTGTTATAGTCATTAAACTGATCATTATATTTGTCAGACGGGTCACTTAGCGTCTGTTCTTCTCGCTGGTCTGTGCAATGCATGATGGTACATACTGCTAATGTACCCTCCTTTTCATGATGCATATATTAATAGCCTAATAAAGACTACATACATAGACTACATAGACTACAAACCGGTGGTTACATGCTAAGCGATGGTTCAGGTCCCCCGACACTCTGAGCTGTTCTGTTTTCACCTGCTGCTTTGTTTTGAATCATGGTTTGATTTAGTGTAAGAAACTAAATGTGTTCAAAAACAGGGTGAGGAGTTAGACAAAGATCATCTTTTTGTCTTGTGTTAGTTAATCATGACTTTTTAGTTTCTTTAAGATGTGCAGAATTTTTTATTTTTTGGATTCTTGCTTTGTTATGAACAATAGATGTGTCAAATCCTAAAATTAAGATTTGTTTTGGGCAGATTTTCTGCAACTTAATGATATGAACACATGTGTTTTCCTTCACATAATAATCAAAGCTGTAATAAAAGTCCATTATCAGGAAGCTTAGTGGTGTAATATGCATTCACATCCTCCTGTCGGGAACAGAGATAAGCTCTTATCTCAGATAGCTGGAATATTTACCTGAATATTCTGCTTGAATATGTGTGTGAAAACAAAA
>JAVQJX010180203.1:0-16913 GCA_036025115.1 Ambassis agassizii
CATTAATTTAATGCACTTGATCCTGTCCTGTAGGTCAAGGCCTCGGAAATGTAACAGCATCCTATTAAGCTGAAGGAGACGTCTGACAAACTAAATCACCTTAAATATATAGGAGGAGAGAAAGCTGCCAAATATTGGGCATGTTGGAATTTCTTTGCAGGAACTATATTTATTGCTGTGAGTGCGAAGAGTTTAATTAGTTAAGTAACTGAGTTTCTGTGTTAGTTTACCGCTCTGATGGGCAGCTAGTGGGCTGAGTCTACAGCAAGTCATGATAAAAGGTTCCCTGATTGTCTACAGGACATGCAAGATTTCCTATTAAAGCAATTTGTTTTGATTGTTTGTTTTTTTTAATTCCACAGAATAAACATTGTATTAAAATAGTTGTTTGTATAGCTTCATGTTCATTTTATGTGTATCATAGAAATAATTAATTATTCCAGTATTATTAATAGCTGGAAAAGGCAGCCAAAGATAATCAAAACTTTGAAATATTTCAAACTCGCTGATACTTCGTGACTTGTGTATAATTAACAGAGACTGTGATACCAGCTGGTCACAAGCAGGAAATGTACCCATGTCGGATGGAAATCCTCCTCGGTAGTCTCACAGTGACCTTTTCCATCTTTGTCATTCCATTCTCATGGGAACTTTCTATCTGTGACACTCCAGTTAAGAGAATGGGGCAAATTCTTTTTAAAGAAAAATGTGTGTGCTTTTCTTGAAGCCAAATGGCATAGATGTATTATACCATTAAAGCTTCATAATAATGTCACTGAGTTGTCATATTTTTTTGTGTGTGTTAGAAAATTTTTGTCATGTGCCCCATGTGTAGGCAATTTTCTCAGCTGGGACAAAAAGCTGAGATTAAAGTAGTGATTACTGCAGCACATATCATGAGGGTTTTTACCTTGTAGAGGCGGACGGCGGACTCATGCCTCTGGTTGGTGGCATGTAGCCTCAGTTTATCCACGCTGTTGCTGTAGTAGTCACAGGCGTTGCACTTGAGGTGCACAGGGTTGCCAATGGCCACACACTTTAATCTCCACTGGTTGGCCTTGCCTCCTTCCTTGATGTGGGCCACCAGCTGGTGCTTCTGCATGTGCTTGTCTGTCTTGCAGTGCAGCTGAAAGTTGGCCTTAAGCTGGGTGTTGTAGCTGCAGAGCTTGCACTGGTATACATCACCCACCACACAGCGCCACTCCTCTTCGGGCAAAGAGCGCTCTGCGTTGACGTGGGCGTTGAGAGACTCCAGGCTGTCTGTGGAGTAGCAGTTGCACACAGCACACTGGTAGAGGCGCAGCAAAGGATCGTTGATAGGTGGCGACAGAGAGGAGAGGGAGGGGTCTGATGAGGACATGCCCCCCATCCCACCTGAGGACACCAGGGATAGGTCATCCGCCATCAGTTGACCGCTGGCAAGACGCAACTCTGTTGATAGGTCGCTATTCACTATGGAGAAAATGATTGAAAAGGTGGGTTAGATAGGAGAAGAGGAGAACCCACTGTAAAACCTCAAAAGGGATTTTCACATACAATACACAGAAACATGTCAGCATGCAAAACAGGAAGAATGGCCCAAAAACAATAACCTATAACAGAATGACACAACTGTGGTGGTGAAAATGAAAGGCTGCCATATGAAGTAATGGGGAGAAAGAGAAAAAGACTCCTTTTATTAAATGAAATTAAATGTGGAAACAGAAGTGAGACTTCTATGCAGCCCCCTCTCACACAAAGGGATTTGATAAAATAAAGCCTCACAGAGGACTAGGGCTCCTTACAAAGTCTTGTCTATAAAAAACCTTAATAGGATTGAATCAGGATCAATTACAATCATCCTTTTCAACTTGCTAACTCGCTCATCAGGTAGCTTTAATTACTGCTCTCAGCAATGGTGGGACAACGGTTTCAGAGCTCCAGGCTTTTCTCACATCCACACACAGATTTGAAAAGCTGATCAATGCTTTACACACAGTTTCCTTTTCTTTCTGCTCACCCACCCTAGGACAAAAAAAAACAGATCTTCCATTCATACAAATGTAATTAACTATTTCGTTTGATCCCTCCATTGTTCCTCTATGCATGTTACCAAAGCTAATCATGTCTTTTTTTCAGATAATATCACAACAAAGTGTATGGAGGATTTAACAATTATACCACATCTAAGTGATTTTTTGTGATATTTTTACAGTATAATTTTCTCAATTAATGGATTAGTTAGGTGTTTTGTGAGAGATGGTGTTAAAAACAATGCAAGAAGTGAGCAGGAAATCCATAAAATGAAATTCTCTCACAATTCATGAAAGCGTTTTGTGTGTATGTGTTAGCATTTGATTACATACAAATATCCTGCTCACACCATTTAAACCTATGTGCCTATGTACAGCTGTGCTCACTATGGGGAGCTGTGTGATACCAGTGTAATTCACTGAGAGTACATCTGCTGGCTGGGCTGTGACCTCCACACTAGAGAAGGGAGTGGGTGTGTAACACTGCAGGGTCATTGTTAAATCTCTCTCACTCCTACGGGAATCCGCTTCCTGCTGTGTGCGAGTGTGAGAGTAAGTGTGTGTGTGTGTGTGTGTGTGTGTGTGTGTGTGTGTGTGTCTTCAGAGTGAGAAAAGGTGGGGTGGGGTGTGTGTGTGTATGCTGTGGTGGTGGTGGGGGATTAAGCTGATTTAAGAAAATTACAAATGAAAGATTAAGAATAATTCTCATGTGGCATCTCATAATCATTTTTTAATCAGCGAGAGGGGTCAAAGAAAGGAGACAATGACAGAGGGACAATATGAGAGCAGAGATAAGAGAGGAATAGAAAAGAGAGGAGGGTGAGGGAAGGAGGCTGAGGAAAAAATGATGGAAGTAGAAAAAAGGAGATGAGAGGGCATGAGGAAGACAAAGAGCTACAAAGAAAACACGCAGCGATAAAAAACAATACCTAGATGACATCAGATATATGAGATAAAACTGGCCATGTGAAAAATGAGCAGAAGAAAACAGGCTGGAGGGCAAAATAATAAAAAGGTTTGTCACAATGAGAGTGGAAATTTTCTCTGCATTTTCTCTTAATTGAGTAATGTGTAACTCTTATCAGGCATGTGTGTCTCATCATGTGTTTTGTTTCATATATAGTGCCACTCACCTAGACCAGATCCAAGAGCAGCCGCGGTTGCAGGATCCAGCTGAAAGGGGTTAATCATCATCTGGGCATCTGGACCGCTGCTGCCAGCTGGGTTCTCCAGTTTTACACCTGCGAGCCCCATGTTTTGAGCCAGGTAGTATTGGTAAAGCTCTGCCTCTGCTGGAGCCAGGCCCAAGTGGAGGCTGTGCTGGATCTGCTTCATGTTCTGTTGCAGCAACATCATGTTATGCATGTGCTTCTCGCTGGTCATGTGGATTCGCAAATTCCGAGCCACATTGGTCTCATAGTCACACACCTGCAAGGTGGAGAAAAATAAATGTATACAGATTGTTTTATAATTCTACTTTACAATGACAATAACGTCAACAACAGCATATTAATACCTGATCTAACAAGTTATTTTAGCATTGCAAACATGATGAATATCTAATGTATACGTGGACATACTGCTGGAATGTAAAAGCAATTCTGTTTCAGGACTGATGATGTGGCCAAGAAAAAATAATAGACACAGTGACACACAGGGAAATAACTGGCTCATTGTGTAGGCAGTGCAACAAGCAAATTGGTATGTTCCTACCACTGAGCTACAATGATGCTCTGTCTGTTTCATTACCTCACAGCGCCAAGTGGGCTTCTGTTTGGGCTTGGAAGGCGAGGGTGCACCGCAGCCTCCACCCAGGCTGGCACTGGGAACAGGGTTCGCATGGTTGTGGTTGTATTGTGGCTCACTGCCACCGTTCTGGAGCGTTTGTACATTGTTTAGATGCTTATCTGACTGCATGTGGATACTAAGGTTGCCTTTGGTGGTGGTTGAGTAGTTGCATACCTAAAACAGAAACATTGAAATTAATATTTACTAATAATGAAAATAAAAAATATGAAAAAATATTAACTTTCATGAAAAAACACTTGATGATCATTTTTGGCTAAATCAAGAATAAAATCTCAAGAATGAGTTGAATATTTGACAATTTCAGAGATAAAAAAGAGATAAGAATAATTGAAACCCAGAGAGATGGAAAATAAGATGGACAGACCTCACAGCGGAAAGGCTTGTATCCACAGGTATAGCTTTCGCCTCTGGCTAAGCGAGGGTGAGGCTGTCCTGTGCGGCAGTACACACATGATCCACCAGACTCTGGATGTTTCTCCTTCATGTGAGCGTCCAGTGTCTGCTGGTACTTGTAGTGCCAGTTACACTTTGGACATTTCAGGGTCTTGCAGGAGTTACGTGAATGCATCATTGTCATATGTCCTCCCAGAGACCGCGACGATCCCAAAACCGTGTCACACTTGGGGCACTCCACCCCACTACCTGGGGATCCTTCACCAGGAGTTCCAGGAGTCCCTGGAGTTCCAGGTGTACTCAGATTTCCTGTGTGTTGATGTAGAGGTCCAGGACTCTCATCATCTCTGCGCAACATCATCATGTCTAGAGGGTTGGAGGAAGGTGATAACCGATCCCGACCTGCCATGCCTTCACTTGTTGAGTCGTTGCTGCTCTCCCGCTCTCTGGCAGCAGCCAGGGAAGAGGATAGGCGACTTTTCTCCATCTCGAGCTTCTCACACACAGACAGGGAGGAAGAGGAGGTGGACGCAGGGCCTTTACTATCACTGTTCAACTTTAGCACACTGTTGGAAAGGGGGGAAATACTTTGGTTTAAGAGAGGGAAATCTTTGCTACTGGTGCTGTCAGCCCGCTGGCCTGTCATCGCCAAGGTCATGGCCTGTTGCTCCTCCTCATCTACTTCCATTTCTACTCCACCACCACTGGAATAAGCATCCTCATCCTGCTCTGGGCTTTCTTCTCCCACTGTGCCGGGCTCCCGCTTAATTGGCAGGTACTGGCTCAGGTCCGGCCCATTGGGTTGCAAAGTGCATGTGTCCCTAACGTGGCCTTTGCAGTCAGAGTTCCGACCTTCCAGGTTGCCACCAGTGACAGCAGCAGCGGAACTCCCGCTGGGGGCTCTGTGGGCACCGGCCCCTCCCCCGAGGTTTGGGTTGGTCTCAGCCTTTGGCATGGTTTGGGTTCTGGGGGTTTGGTCAGTAGAGGAGCTGCTGGCACTGCCCTTCAGGAAAGCAAAACCTGCCTGAAGAGAATCTGCATTCTCCCCACTACTGTGGAAAGCGCTCCACAAGCCACAGAGCCCCGTGTCTGGCCCGAGAAAGTTGGCAGGTGAGGGAAAGTGGGGTAGCACAGAGTTTTGGGATTTTTTTGGTTCCAGAAAGCTTATAAGAGGTTCTTTGTCCTTGCCGATGCCCTGGATGATGGCAGAGACATGCTTGTTGCTCAGCAGCTTCTGCTCCTGCTCATTCAGGGTCATACGGTGGTCATGGACAGCATGTGTCACGAAGGAACGGCTATAGCCAAAAGACAGCTTGCACAGGAAACACATGAGCACAGGCTTCCGCCGTCCATCGGCCACACAGCCCTCAAACTTGGACAAGTCCACATTGTTGGGGACATCTTTGGACACACAGGAGTTTTTGGCTGCACCATCCGCCTTCAGATAGTCTTTGTCATTCTTGTGGCGGAGGTCATAGACACGGAAACTGTGCAACACAGGACCAGCGCCCGCCAGCCCTCCAGCTGAGGTATTTGGGAAGGAGGGGTGATCGGCCGCTAGGGATTTACTCCCAAGGGATGAGGCGATGTGGAAGGTGTTGATGATCTGGGGGTAGAAGGACATGGGTGCAGCGGGCTGCTCCAACCGCTCCCCCCCTGGGCTCAGGCCAATCTGACCACTGCTGGCCTGAGCATTGGGGAACGTCTGGGGGGACAGCAGGCCCCTGAATTGGAGAGCTGCAGAGAGCCCCCCCTGGTTGCCACGCTGCTCTTTGGAGTCCTCCACGATGAAGGCAGAGCCATCGGGCTGGTAGATGATCTCGCCGCACAAGTTCTCCACATCACTATCTTCCATCTCGCTGTTCATTTCCCCCACTTCTGCAGCACCCACTTGATGGTCACCTTCATCTTCACTCTCCTCCCCTATCATCCCTTCAACCTCCTCACCCTCCTCTTGACCTCCAGCGGTAGGTAGGCGGGCGTTGGGGCAGTGGTGCTCCATGTATTTTTGTAAACTGGAGAAGGATCTAGAACATTCGTTGCAGGGGATCTCCTTTGCCGGTGCCACGGGGGATGTGGCAGGGGCAGAACAGTCCGAACCCAAAGCTGCTCCTCCTCCTACTCCTGGTAAAGTTCCAGTAACACTCCCTTTGTTACCGGTAGTAAAGCTTTCTCTCCGACTCTGTTCAGTTACAGCGTCGGTAGTTGCACTAACAGTGGTGGGGGTAGTAGTGGACCTCAGCGGACTCACTCCGAGCTCTCCAAGGCCATTCTCCGGCTCTCCAATCGTGACAGGTGACATTTGGTTGTTGTTGGCATTGTTGCTGTTGGCGACACTGGTCTCCATGGCGACGATGGAGTTGTCCTCAGCAGCAGCATCCAACCTCTGGCCACCATGTTCCTGCTGCCGTGACGACACCATAGGGGGAGAGTCACAAGTTGCCATGACGACCACTACATCGGGATCTCATCTCATCGAGCCCAACAGGGACCTGAGTTGGAGAAAGAGAGAAAAAAAAGTACAACATAGATTTAGTAAATGGTGTTTAACAGTGGATAAAGTAGGCTAATTCTGAATCATCACTGGAGTTATTCTAATTAATTCCATTGTAATCATTCAGTGCACATTAAACCCAAGTACTAATTGTTTGGATCTGAAGAATTTCTTTAAAAGAGGCTTTTAAAGAAATAAACCCAGTTATGAACCCCAAGTATATTTACTGCTGTAATTTGATCTGAAATGTTGTACTGAAATGATAAAAATAAGCAAATATTTTGCTATCGATCTCATGTAAAATTATTCAAATCCAAATAATGCATGAGAAAACTTAAATGCAAATTGTAAAAATGCATCTTGCACATTAACAACAACATCGACATCCATGAGCAAGTTTTTGTTTCTTTTTTCGTTTGAGACTAACGTGAAATTCTGTTTTTTGTTTTGTTTTTTTGTATTTTTGAGGCGGGGGGACTTGGACCAGTCAGGACTTGGTAATTGGGCAGCAGCTATTAACCTATTATTGCCCTGTACTTGTACAACCAGGCCACCATATTAACAGGTGGTGAAATTTGTAGGAAGTGAAAGAATATTCCATGCTTCATGTAAACATAAAAGAAAGAGATAAAGATATAGAGACAGAAAGAGACTAAGAGAGAGAGCTTCTATGAGGAATGAGGTTTGGAATACCAGCAAGATGTTATCAATCCTGGGTGGCTGCCCATCTCTCAACCCCTCACTACTTCAATCTCTGGCTTTTCACAACAAGGCACACATGCCAATGCACCAGCAAACACACAAAAAATGTAAAACCTGTAAACACACGTGGTACACTACAGTCGTTTTATTTTGCAATAATTTCTTATTACCTAAAAAGAACTACAAGAAACATGAGGGGAGAAAAAAAGTAAAAGCCTGAGAACTGAGAACTCTATTTCTTCTTAAATGAAGCTACATTCTTGCTCAGCTAAATGCAACAAATGAGGACTTGTTGTGCATGCCAGCGTCTTTTCACTTGATACAGTACCAGCTTCTTTCAGATGCTTGCGTGTAAATGAGCTAGCATTAAAAGAAAGCTTTAAAGAGCCATGTTAACCTTTAACCCAATCCACCTGCTGCTTAATTCTCTCTCTCTTTTTCTACACTGCCTCTCCCTCACAACAAAGCTACAAAGCAATTAGAGGATTAATCCTCAACAATCCAGGGCTAAACAAAGCCAGTGGGAGGGACAGTAAAAGCGTGAGGAACGAAATCAAACATGTGTGCCAGTGTGTTTGTGGGTGCATGTGTGTGCACGCGCTATAATCAGGTCTAATCTGACATATCCCAGAGATGATTCCATGGGGACTAGTGATAGATTAAAAGAGAGAAATTATGTTTTCTCTCTCTGTGTCTCACTTTGCATCTCTCTGTTTGTGAGATTAAAGAAAAAAAAATAAGAAGAAACAGAAAATGAATTTTAGTGATCAACACGGCTGTGGCAGGAGGTAGATGCGCCGACATGTACAGTTCATCTCCACAATAAAAGCAATTACAGACAGTCAAAGGGTTAAGCACATTAAAAATTATTTAAAAATGCAAATGAAAAAAAAAACACCCAACTGTCTCAAAAGTAAGATATTCTTTAAAAAACAAGTACAACTTTGTGTTTTTTAATTTACACACACCAGCCTATATGTTAACTGTAATTGCAGCGATTACCTCTGCACTCTAAACTAGTGAGGACACGAAACAAGAGTCATGTCACAGGAGTGCTTGGTACTAACACAGAAAGAGAGCCGGCTTCTCCACTAATTTATGTCTTCATTTTTGATATAGCTTCCTTGTGCATACGCACATTCTTTTTTACACAAGTGTCCTTCTTGCTAAACGTTATTGAGGGTAAAGCTGTTCAGAAGTGGTGGGTTTGAGAGCTAATGTGACACATACGACAGGATTTACTACTTGTCAGTGGTGTCACTCCGCTGCTTATTTCATTGGGGAGCAACCCCTTTTTGAATTGTAGCTCGGACATAAAACACTGGTGCTTTATGAATTATGCATCTCTTTAAGCATTATGTCTCACGGATAAGCCAATGTGTTAAGCACTTGGCACTGACATATCACCCCTAATGCAAACAGGTTAGAAGCTGTTTACACGTGTGCTGCCTGACAACAATAACATAACTGTTCATTATTTTGTAACCTGGGATTCTAATTGAATGCATTCATTTTTCCACCTACAGAGGAATGATAAAGTAACAGGATGAGACGACATAGTAGCAGCAGAGGGGGGAAATAAATAGTGTGTATAATATTCAGGGAAAGAGTGGTCTCTGACCAATTTAGAAGCTTAAAGAGAATCTGTTCTGCCAGATATTTAGCAAAGCTCACACTGTCTTATGAGAAAGCAATGTGATGCAATGCTGCCTGTTGTAAGCATCCAAAGTCTTCCTGATCCAATTTGGCATGTGTTAATTTAGCATAGGTGAACAGAGAAGTAATGAGAATTCTAATCTTTCTGTTGAGCCAGTCCAATATATACCTCTTTCACTTTTTCTGAGCTCAAAGTAACATTTTTATGGGCATAACAATATTCTCTATTCAGAGCAGTACAATAGGTCTACTTCTAGTTTTGTTCCATCCCTCACACCTTTCACAGCACTAGTGTCCACTACTGCTTCTTTAAAGACAGATTATATTACTACTAGCTAAGAAACATTCCTCCTCCTCTTCCCTGCTGGTTTTCCTTCGCTCTGCTAACCAACCACACCACTTTCATTTGTGAGAGAGCAATAGACAGACAGATACATAGAGAGAAACTAACAATGAAGCCCAGGTTTTTTTCCACACAGCAGAAACAGTTCCCTTCTTTTAACAGAAGAACAAAAGAGATGGCCTGAGCCGCTCCTACCTCTGTTTTTTAATTAAGCATGTCCCTTTGCTTTCACACATATGCACACGGACATAGGCTGAAACACACACAGACCCACACACAAACATACACACATACACTAAGGTAATTAAAGTGGCAGATCAGATCCAGTGAGAGGCAAATAATAGCCCAGGAATGCCTGCTTTGGACACTGCTAGTTCTGATGGGTGAAAGGGGCTAAGAGACTCTTTGGCCTATTGTTTTTCTTCCCCCTCCCCTTTGCTCTCTCCCCTGTCCTTCCATCTGCTTTTCAGTAGCTCCCAGAGAGACAGAAGGCAGAATGAGAGGGGATTTTTCTACTTTTTTTCATTTTTTTATATAACTTTCCTGCCTTATTTAAAAGTCAAATCTAAATATGCGTGTTGTTTTTAAGCTTATTCAGTTGTGATAAATGTGTTGATATTACATGAAATATCCCACCAAATATTCATGGTTCAGACCTACGGTAGTGTTGTCAGAGTATCCTTCAGTTTTGTCCTCCTGTCAGACTATAAAGCATTAGCTGTAGTTGCAGCCTGTTAAATGACAAACCTGTAATTGCAGTGTCGCCGCACTGCCATCTTTGTTTACATGGGGATCTGTTAGGTTCAAATTCTTCATCACTAAGTGTCCAACGTTTTAATGCAATGGCAGACAGCGTTGTTAATGCTGGCGAATATTTACAGCATTTGTAAACACAGGAATTAGGCAGATCTGTGTTTTGTCATGTGGGTTATTCCAAAATGGTAATTTACTCTCTTGTTGTCAAACTGTTTGGGAGCACACCTGCTGACTGATAATATTAAATGCAGCCTGGATCTCAAAGGTGACCTATGAGAGCTGCAAAAGCCAAACAACAGAGTTAGAAGACAGCGTGAAACTATGGCTATGTGTCCATTCCTTGAGGTCTCCTAGAAGGTCGTCTCTCTCCCAGCGTGTGGGCCCTCAGTCTAACACCAAATCTTCTATCAAAATGTCACCAAGCGTTAGCCAAAGACAAAGGGGAAGGACACTGTGAAAGCCCCTGCATCCATCTCCCACTGTCAGCGCCATGAATAGGCCTACTCTGGTCTAATTAGACCTGTTTATTTGTTGCCATGCAGAAACGGAGGGATGAAAAACGAAGCGGATTGAGGAGGAGGGGAATTATCTTCTTCCTCACAATGCAATTGGAGCTGCAGCTTCCATCAAAGTGAACTGATGCATGCATGCACAAACACATATGCACATGTGCACACAATCACAGAAGAGGGCCTAATGCTCTCTGTTTAAAGTCTTAAAAGAAAGGACAGAAGGAGAAAATTGCAAAAGGATGAGAGGGGAAGAGCTTTTTGCATGACCAACAGTTTTTTTTGTCTTCTTCACTTCTTAACCTCACAAAAGGGTTTTCATGCAGCCCTTGTTTGTTGCCTGGAGGTGTAATATTAGACACTAGATGTGGTAACCCCCCTTACACACACACACACACACACACCCTGTTCTGTCCGCTGTGTCTCCCTTGTGAGCAAAGGCCTTCATTACCAAAAGACACCTTATCATTATTGCAAAGTACGGGCCAGACACCTAAAGCGCCACTCCATTTAGCACAGGAATCTTGCTCGACAAATTACCTACTCTGCAAAAATGCCTTTTAGCAAATCAAAATCAGAATTACACAGCAAATGATCAATGATCTCAGATTGGAAAAAAGAAGGTTATATGAAGAGCAAGAAGGTTTAAAGAGGAGGGGAAAGGAGGACAATAAGGAGAAATGTAGAGTGGTCTTTTTTTCTAGAGAAGGTATGCAGGTTCTTCCCCTCAGGTTGATGACAAGTAAATTGGTCTCATTGGTTACTCTGGTAACATTACACCCAGGTCTCCTTAGGCTCATACCTGATATTTTATTGTTATAGAAAGAAATATCTGGGTAACACCTGAAGAAAATAAAAACACATGAGAACATCACAGGAAACAAAAATAGTATGTAAAACAAGCTTGTTGACCAGGTAAAAGCAAACAGTGAACCCAGCGGCATTGTTTGTCTTTTTTTCCCTCTTTTACAGCAACAAGCCACGGATGGGCTCTAAAATCTGATTTAGGATCAGATTACACCCGCCTCTGTCCAAAACCAGGCTGAGCTGAAAACATCTCAGTCACTGCTTAGAGGCAGCCGCTCCAAAGACTTCCCATTGAGTTTAAAGCCCAGTTAAATTTACTTCCCTTAAGAAGTTCTTCCTTATGAATCTGGTGTAGCACTGGGTCAGTGTCAGTGTTTATCTCCTGCTTGTATGGCTTCGTAGAGACAAAGTTTAATGGATTAAAGACAACTTTGACTGGATTTAACATTCTTACAAATGGACTTTGGGCTTACACAGTCCAGTCCAAATATATGCACAAGCCTTACGCCTTTGAAGAGGCAATATTTCAAACTAAACTCAAACTGAAACATGAAAATAAACAGTCAGACACTGCTGGGTCACAGTCACCACTTACTGCCCTTGCTAAAGATTTTTCCAGCATCAAAGGCAAAGCCAATCTACATAGCTAATGCCTCCACTTTTTTCCTTTCCTCTTCCTCGAACTCAAAACAGCAACGACTAACGGGAGTGAAAAAAAGTGGGGATTTTTCTTTTGCTGGCAATCTGGAAACACTCTCTAGTTAATTAGGGTTGATTGGAAATGAACCGCACAAACAAAGGGCAGCCTATGTCCTGACTATTATGACCGTGCACGCGTGCACACATGCACAGACAGGCTTCTAAAACAACCTTAGAAGTGCATGCTGGTGGAAGCTACACTATCTTCCTCTTCCTCCCTCTCCCTCACTCTCTTTCTCTCTCGTCCCCCCTCCAACATATACACCACCCCCAAACCTCCACCTTCACCCCCCAGATTAAGGGAATGCACCGCTGAAGAATGTGTGACGACCTCCACTGCCAAGGAGCAAAACTTCCAGCCCCTGACGCCACAAAAGGCAAGAAGGTAATTAAGTTTGAAAGAATAGAAGCACTGCCGCAAACAATGCACCAGTGTCCACGGGGAGGGATATATGTGTGTGCATGTGGGAAGGGGGGTGAAGAAGCAGAAAAGCCATTAACATTCAGTGGCCCGGGTGAGAGAGAGGAAGGAGGGCAAAGGGGAACTGAGGATGGCATTCTCTCTCTCTGTGCTTCTCCCTGTCTTTCTGCAGCGCAGCACGACTTGTCTGTTCATTCTTTTTATTTATCTCCCGTCTTTTTTTGTTTTCTCTCAATCACCCTCACATCTGGTTAGGACCCCACCACCAACACCCCCGCTCCCCTATCACCCCCCACCACCACACTGCAGCAGCTTTCCAATGCTCTTTTTGGCCCCTTCGCTGTTTCTTGTTGTTGCTCTCTATGTGAGAGGTGGCCCCCTACAGACAACACATACGCACAAATGTCATCACACACACTTTTTTTTGCCAGCTCTTGATTATGTGTTTTGCAAGGCTAAGTTGCGCATTTTGTATAAACTTCAGTTTGAGGACAGAACTATCTAACACACACACACAGGTATACACGGGCACACAGTATCCATGTTGGTTACCACCTGAGAGTGCTACACACACACAAACTCATCTGCAACACAGAAACACAAAAAATACACAGGGGGCTTTCATCTTTTTTGCCACATCTCCAGAAAAGCAGCAACTCAATTAGCAAAGAATGTAATTTTATTTACAGACTCCCAAGTAATTCGTAACACACACAAACACACACAGACTCACACAGTTTAAGCAAACTGTCCCTCTCCCACGTGGTTGGAGCTAAGAAAGAAGTATTCATTGCTCATGCATGTGTGTGTGTATGTGTGTGTATCTCAGAGTGTGCATGTGTGTTCGGACAGTGGAAAGATCATGAGACGCATTTACGTCAGATGAGTGAATCAGACAAACCACCGCTAATTTCAATGAGGGATTCTTTTTGAAGACGGAGGGAGGGTGAGAATGAGAAGTTAAGAGTCAGGGAGAGGCAGACAAACAATGACTATAGCCTAGAACAGAATATATTAGGAAACCAGTAGTGTGTGTCTACTCTCATTCAGCTTTTCCACACAGTTAAGGAAAGCAAGTCACCAACTAATTGTTGTTTTGTGGCGTTATGTGTTTAGTAATCTGCCTCTCTTTGTCTTTGCATCTCACCAGAGACATGGATTAGTGCTAAAATGATGACTGCTTAATCCTTGATTTGCCTGTGCTAAATAAATATTAATCTACCCTGCTCATCATGCTCTTGTAAGGTACAACATACACAATATGAAAGGGCTTAGTTGTTACATAAATCACAGCCTTATCTTTTGGATGAGGCAAAAGCAGGAGACCACACACACAAACACACAAACACACCTCCTCTCTGCAAGTTGAAGGGGGTGGCAGATTATTTGCCAAGTGAAATTAATAATCCTGCTAAATACAAAGCCTGAACAACATCTCTAAAAATGCATGTTTTCTCTTGGGGTGTGTAGATACACACAATTATATACCAGCACAGGGGAAAAAAATTACAAATATCACTCATTTGTGTTGATTCAGACCCCTCTCTATCTCTCACTCTGCCTCTCAGCAGGTTTGTTTAGAAAAAATACTGCTGGGAACATGAAAAATGAAAGCTGCCATTGCTGGACTCTCTTGCTCTCTCGCTCTCCCTGTCTCTCTCTCTCTCACACACACAGAAATTGACAAGGCCGTGGTACTGCAGCGCAGAAGAGGTTAAGCAAACACTGTCCACGTCAGTCAAGGATAGCACACACTCACAGACAGACACAGAGAGCAGTCTCTGACGCAGGCATTTCATATCCACCTGGCAAATATAAACGACTGGTTATACTGTCTCAACTACCATGCGCCTCACATGCTCTGCTTATTTTATGCTATGATAAGTGCAATGCTTGTGAAATAACTTGTATGCGTAACTTATTTTCATACAACATTTATATATATATGACTTATGGGACTTTAAATACTTGGCGCAGCAGGCTTAAATTAAAAGCAAGGAGTACTTTTCCACTACTAAAATATGTTTTGCAAGGTCCTGCTGCTGATACTTTGAAACCTATTATTAAGCATTACAAGTTAATGTAGCTACTTGTTGCCAAATGTTTATTCCTTTTAAGGAATGTGAGAGGTCACAAATGTTACCTTATTTGGTAAAAGATGAGTATCAGTTTGAAAAAGTCCTAAAACATGCTGTTAGTTATAGGACAGTACATACCAGTCGTTGTTTGCTGGCTGTCTAAAATGCTAGTTATTACTCTATTATGGCCTGGACAGGTAGGGACATCCTGTCTCTCCACTGTGTCAAAGTCAGCTGATTTATGCTTGCTTAACCTGTGCTTATCTGTCCAATTACAGTCCCACACAAGAGGTGGTGGAGGAGGAGGAGGAGGAGAAGAAAAAGAAGAAGTAGAAGATAGGGGATAAAATCTTCACAGTAAGGATATAGATACACCTTGCTAATTGTATCAACATTTCTCAGACATGGCGACCAGATCTTTTCCAGGGGTAACAATAAAGTTTAAAGTTCAAACCCCCACTGTTTTCTAAAGATGGTACTCGGCGGGACCCTAGCCCTGTTATTATCTTCATAAACATAATCATAGGGCAGGTATCTTGACTGACGCCACAAGCTATGTGCCCCTCACATAAACATCTCCTGAGTACTTCTCTGACACGCCACAAGACGACCATTAATGTCTTGGGCATTTCAACAGGAAAAAGAAAAACAAATGAACACACATTTGTGTTCAAAGATGGGAGCAGGCAAAAGGGATTTGCGGAAAAAAAACACACAATACACACATACCTTTTGGCTTTCCAAGAGCTTGAATACTCGTGACAGGTCTAATTTCTGGACCCAGGGAATTACTAATTAACTTAAGCTTTCGGCTCTCTATTTAATTAGAGAGGTCTCCAAATGAACTTTAGACCAAAGCCATTTGCTTTTTAAACAAACCCCCTTTTTCTGACAGCTGTTGTGAGTTTGCCCTCTTCTCACAAAAACCACAAGGAAAGCACAGTTGTTATTTATGCCATCATAGGCTCTTTTCTGGTTACTGTGGGAGGGGGAGAAAAGAGAATAGGGGGAGGAGATGGAGGGAAAAAAATGAGCAATGGAGTTGAAAAGTGTACATTTTAATTGGATTTCACTACAAACAAACAACTGTCAGATGTAATTAGCATGGTTTTAGATTAACACTGCAATATTCCTTTATCAAATAAACACCATGTCACGCAAATCTAGGGCCAGCCTGCTGAGAGAAAACCGAGATAAAATGGACCCATTACCTTACTGCTTGCTGTGGGAAATAACCATTATTAGTGACACGGTAACATATTTAAATTTAACATAAAACTGAAGGCTTGTTTCTCTCTGCCTTTTTTTCCATTTCCTGGACAACCAGGGAACCATTGAGGTCAATGACAAGGCAACTAAAGACCAGAGTCAGCAATAGCTGTTTAAACACACATGCACAAATAGACTGTACTTACTGCACAGGAAACACATTATTGTATTTTTTTTAAAAGAAGAACTCAATAAAAGTGTTTAAGAAAAAGTCTGCCTTTCCTTTAACATTATTCTAAAAGAAGGAGTCACTAACGAGTCCAACAGACCATCCATCACCACACCATGACACTTGTTTAGGTATTGTGTTAAAGGAAGATGTCCAGTCTTCAGCATACTTTGCTTTTTTAACAGTTCCTCCAAAGCCGTCTAATATCTGCTCATCTAAACCAGGATGAAACCAAGGAAAACTCCCCCCTTTATTTAGTCTAGGTGCAGGGAACTGATACATCAGTGAAAACCACTGACAAAAACTAGCCCTGCTAATACCTACAATTTCATATACAAGAACATTCCAGAGCAGGGTCTGCTCTTCTTCTTTTTACTGTCACAGATTTTTTCCCCCTTTTTTTTTAAAAGCAAATAATTAGAGATTATTCCACAGCTGCTGGTGCCTGGCCAGAAAAAGAGGTAGACTTTGAGAGGAATGGTGTTGGCTGAAGTCTCCTTATGGGAGACATGGAGACACATGCTTGCCTGCCTCAATTACATCAGACCAATGCTGGAAAAGGAAACTTATCCTATCTGTTTTTTTTTTTTTTTACTACTTCTCCAACAGTTACAAATGGGACATAAATATTCATATGTAATGTGGCTGTGCTGGTTAGGATTTTATCACCTGCAGATGGAATTCTTTTTGAAGCATAATTTAAGAGCTGAGTTCTATAGGTGTTTTGGACACAAATTGATTTTAACTTAATTTCAATACATTTCTGAAATAGTGCAGATTTTCATTAAGTCAAAGG
>JAVQJX010180252.1:0-17209 GCA_036025115.1 Ambassis agassizii
GTTGTTGGGTCAGACATGATGGAGAAACAGTGGAAAGAATGCATTAAGTCTGGTTGGATTGTGCAAAAGGGAGAAGAAAATGGCAAGTTTTTGTTTCAATACTATCTCAGATTTAACCAAGGCTTCCTGTCCATGCTCTACTTCAGCATATGGTGGGCTGGTAAAAAAAAAAAACAGTCACTCAAAAGTAGGTCAAACACACACAAGGTTGGTGTTAATATACACTACAATTACATGCTATTATTTACTTCCTATTCTGGTGTGATGTTCAACACGGCTCCAAATGTTTTTCTCCAGCCTATGTGGATTTGTTAATCATATTTTTTATCATTTTACTGATTCACAGATCAACATAACCATAGTAGAGATAAGCTTTAAGACCTGCCCTAATGTGCAGGAAAGCCTCTCAAACACCAAGGTTTTTAGATAACTATTACCATATCCTGTTTAAAGTGGAGGCCCTCAGAGGCCCGACAAAGAAAAAAAACAAGGGGCCTCATGTACAAATGTGAACACACATGAACTATGGGAAAACCTGGAAAGATAACAGAAACAGCTGTCCCAGAAATAAGACTTCAGCACTGTGAGATTGCATGGAGGGGGCACTAAAGCTGTCCAGTTCTAACATTGGCATCCAAGGAAGCCCTTATGTACACACAGGAAAAGGCAACAACTTGACCTTCAGTGTTTGTCCACAGC
This sequence comes from Ambassis agassizii, assembly GCA_036025115.1. Taxonomy (NCBI): domain Eukaryota; kingdom Metazoa; phylum Chordata; class Actinopteri; family Ambassidae; genus Ambassis; species Ambassis agassizii. The sequence goes on from JAVQJX010180252.1 coordinate 700, forward strand.
ACTTTATTTACAGTAAAAGGACACACTGAACACTGTGCCGTATGTTTAAAAGCTGTCAGTCTAGAAACATGTAATATCATATCAGTGCACAATAAAACCTGCAGGTAAGAAGTGGGGGGTTTGACAAACGTGTCTTTTTTTTTTAGAACTATAAAAGTATAACTGACTCAAACCGCCCTTCATTTGTATCTCTTCATTTTTATTTGTGGTTTAGTATAATGAGGTGTGAAACTTCCCACAAATGTCACCCAAGCTTCCCTGAAACCACCTATAACGGAAACTACACTCAGATGCTACATCTCTGCTGCGCCGCTTCGCTCACACAGGCCACACAGAGAGGAAGTATTTTCTTCCTATTGCGGTTAAACTTCTCCCTTAAAAGTGACAGTGTTATATTTAAATTTGTATGTTTTTGATATAGTTTTTGAAGTAACTTAATTTTAAGCTGTAGGCAGATGATGTTGGTAATGTTGCTTGTTCACTGTCTTATTAAGATTTAGACGATAAGATCAATATCTCCGTCAGGTCTACAGCTGCTTGCACTTTTCCATATGCAAATTGTGAGGCTAACTGCTTAAAGACTGCAAAAGCAAATAAGTCAGTTTATAAGATACAACTTTAAGGTGCAAGGTGCAATCTATAAATGTAAGCATACATTATTCACTAACCCTTGATTTTGCCTCATGTTGTTGCTGGAGGAGGGGACGTTGCTGTCAGCTGTCCTTCCAATACAACAGAAAATCATTTAGAATTACTTAAAAACTTCTCTCTGGACAGGAGAATAAGGGACTAAGGGCTGGCCACAGTGAGTCCTTGAGGCACAAATCTGGTTGGTTAGCATACTAACTTCTGTTACAACGCATAGACGTCATGGACAAAACATCAGTTTCTTTCTTCACAGATGCTTGAAAACCCTAAAATGTCGCTCAAACTGACCATTTTTGGCCCTTTAAGAGTGTAATGCACACAGAATAAAACCCAAAGGCTGTTTTACATTAGTTCAGACCTCATCAGAACCCCATTCATAATGCACCAGCATCTCTCTCAGACTGGCGAATATATGTCAAAGTTGTCCTTTAAGCTAAAGAAATAGGTGTATTGGCAGGTAATACAGTATTTCACACAACTTACTCTCACCACATGTACACACGCACATCTGCATCCTGCTTGCGTGGACCTTTGAGCATGGTGGTCCCTGGAGGGAGTGTCCTCTCTCTGGCCTCTGTCGTCTCTCCCCTCTTCTCATGACTCATCCTATTGTTCACACAACACTCTTAGTCAACCCTCTCTTAAATTATGAGATGTTTCGTAGGAATGTTTTAGTTCCCCGTCACCCCCTCCTCCAACATGTTTAGATTTTATCCAGACCCATGAGCCATTTTCTGCTCTTTTTTTGTAATTTCCAGGAAGTCTGCACTCATAGTTGTTACCGACAGAGATCAAAACCTAAAAGAGACAGTGAAGAAAGATATGTAGTGTCCCCCCTGAAATAAGCAAGCAACAGATCAAACTAGGGGTTTCAGTGAGCGGATTTAACAGAAGGATGGTGGATAAGCAGATCTACTGACCCTTCATCAGTAAGCAGATTACTCTTTATCACAAGGAATGTTCAGGATATTGAGACTGTGACAATAACAGGCAGCAGGCTGATCTATTGTAATCAAAGTGGAGACTGATCCAAAGATTTGCAGACAAGTATTAAAAAACACTGTTTTACATGAAATATCCAACGTCAGGCTGAATTTATTTAGAATAAGAAACTTAACACACATTTCAATAAATATAATCACATGAGTGTGTTTATCTCAGTTAATACTGTATATTAATAATGCATTGCCACTCAAGATGTTTCCGTTTCTTTGGTTTTTCAGATGATTTTTTTTACAAACAACAATAAAGAAGAACTTAAAAAAAAGAGGAACTTAGGGAAGTGTATTTAGTAAACACCCAAGTTAACAGCTACTAAGTGCAGTTCAGTCTATGCTGATTGTTTGGATGAGTGATGTTGTAGGTTTCAGTGCATAATGACAAAATACTGGTCATTTAAGCTCTGTCTTGATCTCCACAAGGTCACAAGGAAAATAATTTAGCGACTAAATTCTCATTTTATGAAGTAATTTTTCTATAGAAATAACATGTTCTTAATCAGAACTTAGAAGATGTTATTTTCAGTCTGGCATTGAAAAGCTCTGTTTATTGTGACTAAAAGTGACACTCATTTAAAAAAAATCTCAATGACAAGTTAAAGGAAAAGTTGAGGTTCAAAGGAGAAGGACAGTGGTATATGTGTACCTATATGTTATTGTTCTTGGTGTTTTGTGTGTGTGTGTGTGTGTGTGTGTGTGTGTGTGTGTGTTATTGTTCTATTTTAAACAAGATTACAGATAAAGGCCATACAGGAGTATTTCGAAATGTCCTGTTAATCTATGTGTGCGCCCCGCCCTGAGCCAGAGGAGTCCCCCTCTCATCTACACATGAAGAAAGGGGAGGCGGGGGGGGAGGGACCCGCTGTGTAACGTCACGTGGCCCCTCCCACTCAGTTTAAATTTACATTTTCTATGGGTCCTGACTGAGTGTACGTGTGTGTGTACGCGCGAGAGCTATTGAACAGTTTCCAAAAGGGGACACACCTCAACCCCCAAGAAGGGATCCGGAGACGCACCGATGTGGTCTCAAACCACTTTGTCATTTTAAATAACAAACTACTTGAGTTGAAGAAGTCGCGTCGTTTTCGACTTTGAGGTAGGTGTGTGTGTGTGTGTTTTGGATAAATGTGTGTGTGTGTATGTGGAGCTCGTGTCTCTTTGCTGAGGTTGTTGCTAACAAAAGCAGCACGTTTTTAACAGTTCCCGTCGGTACAAGCTGGAGGTTTGAGGGCTTTACCATCTGAAAAGTAGAAGAATAGAGCGAAGCGAGAGACCGGATGAGATTGCAAAACACAAACTCTTGTTTCATTGTCTCCTTTTGTTGCAGCGCATGACTGTAGCCGACGGGACAGTGGAGAACAAACACGTTGAGGTTGTTATTCAGCGTGTGCCGACAGCAGAACATTTCTTTTGGAGCGGAGTGATAGTGGTGATGGCAATATGTACTACTTTCAGAGAAGGAACGTTTGATATTCTTTGTGTATCTCTGGGAGCGCAGATGTTAAGAGGACTTGTAATGATGATGCCAAATGAAATATCATATCTTATCTGTGCGTAATTCCTGTGAAAAATATTCAGTCTGCAACACAAGACTTGCTTTGGTTTTTTTGTGTCATTGCAGCCTACAAATTGTATCATTTGTGAGAATAACAACATAAGAGAGCATATTTTATGGGTGACTTGTGTATCTGAATTCATTATGTGTGAGTCAGACAGTGTGTGTAATGGCACATGGCTTTAGTCAGAGCTGACAAACTGCTCTATGCTGTCATCAGGCAACAGTCCATGTGAAGTGCTGTATGTGTGTGTTTAAAATGTCAACAGGTCTGCAAGTGTATGGCGTTTCTTCTTCAAAGTCAAACTTTAACAAGCCAGAGGGCTGAGGTGTGTGAGTGTGTTTTGCTGGGTGAGGCAGAACCCTAAGGTGAAGTAGTTTAGCTCCTCTGGTTCATCAGATGTGTATCAAAGCAAGGAGAAGTGACGAAAGCAGGTGGTATAAATGAGTACTGTCTAGCTGCATGGCTTCCAAGAGTATGGGTGTGTGTTTGTGTAGGGAGGGGAAAGTTCTTGCACATGTGTTAGTCATTTGGAGGGGAGTTTGCTAAACGATTTACATCTGTTTTCTGATCTTTGTACCCTCTCCTTCCTTCTTCTCTCTCTCTTACCGGGTCTCTCTTTGCTGTCTTCTGTTCCCGTAAAGGCTGATGCTGTCACTGTGTGTGTAACGGAAATGCTATTCTCCGTTATTATTGCACTCAAAGGACTTTAAAAATGTGAATGAAATGTCTGAGTTTCCATTCTATGATGGCAAGTGTCCATTAGTGGTTCAGCTATGTTTCTCAGATGTATTATTACAGGATCAGAGTCCATGTCAAGCAGTCAAACTGACCTCAAGAAAATCAAGGTATTTGGGTCAGGTCTGGAATAACTGCACACCCAGGAGGTGTATAACTAGCAGCCCTGTGTGTGTTGACATTGTTATCTCTCTCAGCCCTGCTGGTCTGTCTGTGGGCACAAAATCTTCATTACTCAGCAGAATGCACTGATCCTTAAGACCGAAGCCGCACGAGACACAGTGTTACTGTGTGTGCTTGACGATCAGGTCGTGGTAGCTCTTGACATGTTGTCCACTTGCAGTGAAAGACTACCTTGTGGCAAATGTTGTTTTTTTTTCTCGGGTAATGAGTCACATTAACAAAGAGAGGTTTCTGTGCTGAGCGTGTCCTCATGATTTTACCAAACAGATCTCAACTCACTTTGTCTAGTTTCAGCCTGCTGGGAGGTTTTTTATATGTTATATGCATTATTCCCCCCCTTTTTCCACTACTATAAACTGTGGCCTCAGGGGTACATATTTTTACAAATGTACCAATATCTAAAAATCAGGAAATATATAATAAAGGCCACTGGTTCAGGGACACCTGGCTACTTTGTGTGAAACAAATAATTCTTTAAAAAAAACTTTAGAGAAAAGAACAGCAGATGCTGTTTTACACTGGATTCATCACTGGCCTTGATCTGCCACTAAGTGACTACTCCTCGTTACGCTGGACACGACATCCTGATACAATGTGCCTGCAGGGTGAAAGGATATGACTGGCTTTCACTTGGATAAACACACTAGTTTTAATGTCTTTTTCGGGATACTGTCTATAATTTGGGCATATCGGCCAACAGATCCATTTATTTAGCACTGACTGATGTAAAAGATGCAACATATGTGATGTGACTCTTAAAAGCCCGGAGTGTATATGAGGTTCTGCATGGACATCCAATACCCGCACATTTGTTGTCTGCATGTCCAACAGCTGGAAATCCAAAAGTGCTGTTGAATTTGAAGGGGTGTAGAGTAGCAGAATAACAGCAACTGTGCATCTGCGGTGTCTCCAGTTGTCATGTAATCCAGGTCATATTGTCATTATGTAAAATATAACAGAGAAGTGTAAGCAGCCTTTCATAGAAAGTGTGTATTTCCTAGGTTTTATGACTGTTTTACTATTTTTTGATTTTATTTTAATAATTACCACCCCCTGCTGTGCTGGCTGAATAAAACGTTATGATGCAATACAAGGTGATGCAATCACTGCTTCTTACAACAGGACAAAGGGGTCTGTTTACAAAGCACTCTGGTTTTGTTGCCATGGTTTTAGATTCAGGTGCAGTGGATGCTGATAGTGTGGGGTTTTGTGCTATGTGGGGAGTGGATCAGTTCATATAAAAGTCAGACAAGCAGAGACTTGTATGAGCCAGCTCATGGCTTAATGTTGATTTACTTAGAAAAGAGAGATAAGGTGCATGACACAACCACACACACACACACCTATGGCTTTCTCAAAGAATCACATTGATTTTCCTGCTGTTATGCTGAAGCTTCAATCACAATAAAACACCATTACTGTGCTGACCACTTTGCATTCTCTAGTCCCGGAAAATAAATGGTGCACACGCACCAACTCTAAATGCCTTCCTCCTTGTGGCTTGTTAGGTTAAAGTATTGAGAGATTGGGAATCTGAGTTGCATGTATTGGATTAAGCTCTTTGTAAGTCAGTATAAGATATATGATCCTTTCTTACCACGAATACAGAGAGAGATGTACAGACATAACTGTGCCGCCTGAATGTATACGGCCGTTGGAAAGTTTCATCAGACAATGAAACCACACTCAGCTAAAAATACACATGCCTCCAGTGTACTATGTATTTTGTGTTATATCAAGCATAAGGCATAGAATCAGAACAAAGCCTCTTCATCGGATGCATTTTTACCTCACTATCCGTATATTTGTGTGTGCGTGGTCAGCTTGCACCCCTGTGTGTCTGTCTGGATAACTAAAGATTGTCTGGTTGCTCAAGGTAACAGTTGTTATTGGGGTTTTCTCTACTGGCATGTAAACAAAGGAGATCCTCCCAGATGCTCCCTGGTGTGCCCTACAGCCAATCAGGTTTGAGATCCTGTCTGGGCTCAGCCAGTAGATGTGGATGAGGGGCGTGATTCTGTTCCATGCGGGGGGAAACGGCAGTAAAGCACAAAGCTTTGAATCTGGAACTGGAACAGACAGCAGAGCCATAACAAAGACTCTTCCTTTATGAGTAAACGGCACTTCACACTGCTCAGCCAGACAAAACGGCTTTGGCTTTAAACCACCTCTGTAGAGACAGATTTTTAAACTGCATAAAGGCTGTGTGTGAGAGAATTGTGCAGGCACATGTTTACATCTCCATATAAGGAGGAGCCATATGTCTTGTGAGTAATTTGTCTGTGTAGCGTAAATGCGTGGATCCTGTGCATGTGATGTCATGTGTCTCAAACCACCTGTCCCCATCAGATCTATACATACAGAACCATGTGTCAGGGTCAGCTGTTAAAGAGTCAGCCTTTTGTATTTAACTGGCAGGTGTGACCCCAGACTGTACCCCCCTCACCAATTATTCAGGACATGTGTTCAAAATTTGGTTTGAGTCAGCATTTTGATTTCAAAGTGCCTCCAAATGTTTGTCCCTCAGATATTTCACCGCATGGATGTATAGCCAGTTGTTTGCGTATGCCCAAATATATAAGCTGTTGTGTGCTCGAAAGCAATAATCACTGTGCAGTTTCATCACATTCCCACAGCCTGACTCAAACTGTGGTGTCTGTGCCTTTTCAATCCATCCCATTCTTTCTGTAATCTGCCTCACCCCGGGGGTCGCACTGTGCCGCAGCAGGAGTGTAGACAAGCCATGTTTCTATTCAAAGGGACACATCGCAGCTGAACGTGATTAAATGAGAGACATCGTCTTAACAACACAATACGTCAGTAACTCCTTCACTGAACAGGTCTGGATGTTTGCTTGTATCGTGTACAGATAAAGGCCAGTTAAACAGTGATGGCACTGCTGCGTATTTCAGAACATACAAACACAGAACATTTTCAGAATCTATGAAGCAGAAGTGCATTTTGAAGGGTTGTGTCACAAAAGCCTTTGTGTAAGTGCATTACACATTAAACATCTATGTCTCCTCCTCTTTAACAGCTGTTATTTAGTGGACATTTTTTTATTCTTTATGATCACATATCAAAGTTCCAAATCCCAAGATTGCTCATCAGGACAGAAAACGAAAAACAGACGTTAGATGGTTACGACTTCTATTTACCTCAAAGATGCACAAAAACAATGGAGTAAGTATATCACCAATCTATTTGCATGAAGCTATCGGATACCACGTGTGATTGTGCAATAATTCAAATGGGAAGTAAAGACTGTGGTTTTACAGTAAACATTGGGTTGCCAGAGAGATGAGAGTCACTGTAACTGTCAACTGAACAGGCAAAGTAATGAGTTTGGCTGTTGTAACAGACCATGGTGCCATCAATGGTCCCACTTAAATGACTTCAGTGTTTTAAAGATCCACAGACGCATAGCAGCAGCCGAACAGCTCCTGCCTCCGTCCTTTCACTGTGTGGGCGTTTCTCCGTGTTTGCGCATCTGTGCTTTATGAACCTTAAAACCCTGATTGTAAATTCCCATTCCCCCTTCATCTCCCTAGTGACATCATTGTACTGTGGGAGCTGGGTGGGTGCTTTGAGAGGTCAGTACATGATGAGGCCCTCAGAATCCCAAAGCTCCTATTCTCTTCTCTTCTGGAGATCCTGACTCCAAGACAGGAAATACAAAACAGATCTCAACCCCCAAACTCCCCAGCAGACTTTTAACACAACCATTTTTTCGCTCCCTCTCTTGTTTCTGCCTCCCTTTTTCTCCCTCTCTTAAGATCTTCCATACTTCTTTAGCCAAATGCTGTCATATTTGCAACATTTGTATGAACATGTATATACTATAGAACATATATATGTACTATAAACGTGATTTTGTTTTAACAAAACCACTTAATAAACCATTTTGTTCTTCCCATGTTTTTCTTTTTCTTTGCCTTGCAGTTCTTAGTCAGTTTTTACTGAGGAATAACATAATTTTGCAAACAGATGCCTCCATAGTACAAGAACAAAATCTGTCTGTCGTGGGCTGTTATGATGACTTAAATGTGTAGCTGCAAGTGACTGTGTGGCTCCCTCAATGATTTATGTGTTGTCATGGGGCAGGATTGTTAATGAGCGTACACATACGTAAATGGGGCCTGTTCGGGGAAATGGTCTCGTTGTCACTGCTGTGCTGTAAAGTCAGTGATTCTTTAACACTTTTTCTCTCTCTCACACACACACACACACACACACACACACACACACACACACCTCTGGTTTTTCTCCCCTCACCCTTAACTGTCAGTTAAAAGCCCATCTATCTCTGTGTTTTAATTAGGCCCTCCCCTCTTTGTGTTTGAATGGAGGCTTCATTAACAGAAATGCACGCTCCGGATCTGTCCAGTTTATAACACACTGCACGGGGGGAAATTGTGTGCGTCTGTGAGAGAGATGAAGAATGGGGTGTGGGGGTTGCTTAGGGGTATTGATGACGCAATTTCCCCTGAGGGGTGGACCTCCCATCTGTGATAGGACAGGAGCTGGCCAAAAAAAGGGAAAAGAAGGGATATATGGGACAAGGAAGAGCATGTGTAAGAGGAGAGATTTCTTTCTGGTCATGTCATCTTGTCAGCTGATGATGTTGTGTGTGCATTTTTTAATAATTATAAAATTACCACTGTACATAAACCAGACCTAGAATCTGGTTGCTATCACATGTGCTTGTGTTTACTTTGAACAGACTCAGCTTACATCAAAACTGAATGCTGAGCAGTTATATCTTTTGTGAGCCTGACCACCCCATCTCCCTCTGTGTACCTTTGTGCTGGATACTGTGGGGTTGAGAAATCATGGCTCATAGATGAGGGAGTAGGTGTGGTCAGCCATGTGTTCACCACCAATGACAGTTGACAGCCCAACCCCACCCTGAGCAGAGCTCTCGATGCTCTGCTCTGTTTGTGCCTGTAACCAAGAGGACTGTGGGGTCAGGCGGAGAAACAGGCCACCAGCTGCCTTCATCTCCTCCGTCTCTAAGGAAGGAGGTTACTCGTGACTCATGAGGGGCTAAAACATGTCATTATTCAGTATTTGTCCCACGTCTTTATCCAGTCTGCCCATCTTGGCATTGTTCCCTGCATAAATATCTGCTTATTTCCTTTTCTGTGCTTCTTGCTTATCACAATAACAAGTCATCTTTTAGTAAGCCTCTCCCAGAGTCAATTTAGATTCTTCACATCACTAAATAGGTTTCTGCTGTTTTCTTGTGGGTTAGTCCAGAAAGAGTGTGTTTCATGCGATACCTTCCAATATGTGCTTAAAACAGAAATAACTGGTTTAATAACAGGTTTGACAGTTGAGTAAGGGTTGTTTTTATTGGTGACCTACACTTTATATTGTAATGTATCTATGTTATCTAGTGCTGTAAATGAATTTGTCCATGTTAAGGTTGTTAGAAGGGATTTTTTAGGCCTCCCTGTGCTCTCCGCTGGAGGGCTCAAGGTGTTGTTGTATGCTGTGCCTCTAAGTGCTGTGTCACTAAATGAAGTGTGGGTGTGGGCAGACCCAGAGAAGCGTATTATGAATGCTTGTGTGTTTTTGTGTGTGTGTTAGCTCGTATTGCAGAGCTGGCCATGATGACGCAATCACTTGGCATGGTGCAGCCGCTCTGCCCTCATAACATCAGCCATTCTATCAGCTCTAATGCAGCCTGCCACTGTGGCTTATACAGTACTTTCACTCACAAGTGCTAACACTTGCATCCGATGGCTTCCTCTTTTTAAAGTTTAAAAAAAATGCCACATACTTCTGATTTTAGAGAAAATTTATGTGTGAGCATTATGAGTTTGGCAACAGAGTTTCAGCAGAATTATTATTCTGTTGGTGTCTTTCCGGTCATGGTTGATTGGACATTTCCTGTTGTTAGCAACTGCAAAAATGGGGCATTTCACAGTAACATTGGAGTCAAACATGGGTCATGAGGGAGACAGTGAAGTAAACAGAGGGAAGCTGTTTACTGTAATTACCTTTACTATTTACTCTTTTCCAAGACTTTTTTCTGACCTAGTTTTTTCCCCTCTTTTCTATTGTTTTCCATGACATTCTTCTTATTTTATCCACGAATGGATTTGAATCCTCTAAATGGTATGTTTTGTCTCTTGGACATCTCTGAAAAAACATCTTTTTGAGGCTTATTATCTGTGTGCGTGTATTTGCCTGTAGTCTCCGCACAGAGGGCGTGCCTCCCAAAACCAATAAACATGAGATTTTTATGGGACTCCTGGAACTGCCATAAGTTCTTCTGAAACCTGCGCTGTTATCTACTTACTTGGAACTTGCCTACATGTTTGGGCATATAGATGAGATAAAATGCATGTGCAGATATTAATATGAACTACTGCACTGCTAGAGGCTGTTTTTACAGTGTCAGTAGTAACGATCTTAAGGTCTTTATCTGTCTGTTGATTGAACATGATAACTTAAAACTTACTCATACCTGATAGTGTTAAACATACCATATAGCTTTTAAGTGAAACCAGCATGGACATAAAACAGAGCATGTAAAACTACTGGTGATACTTCTCCCTTTAAGCAGTCCTCCAATTTGAGGTTGCAGGTCCCTTTTGAACTCCCTATGTTACTTCCACTCTCCCCCTGGGGCACAGAGGAAGTAGAAGCAGATGTGTTAAACTAACGGACACTTTGACAACACTGCCAGTCTTAGTAAGTTCCTCTGCCTCTCGCTATTCTGCGTTCACAGACCCACCTTTGATGCGCACAGCACGTGTTGGCTCACACGCAGCTTCTGATTACTGACACAAGCTGTTCTTCTGCCATCGCACATTTACAAGCACAGTCACAGTGTCCTGACTGTGTCACAAAATGTACGGTATACCATGTTCCTCCTGTTATAGCTGGCTATGTAGTCACACGTGATAACACAAGTGCTCAAAATGACTAAAAATATTTTTTTTCTCCAAAATAAATTATGATGATGTTTTTTTGAATGTTAATATAAAAAGATTAGTGGTGGCCACCTGAGTTGACACAGTTTTTAATTTAACCAAAAACACCAATGAAAAAACAAGCAGTAGAACAATTTTCCATTGTTAACATTGTCAACTGCATTGAAGGATTGTACTATGTCTTTGTTCTGTACCCTGTGCAGCCAGCAACAGCCCATGTTTATCCGAGGCTTCTTTGTTATGTAACTGACATGGTTCAGTTTCAAGGATGCTAAAATGTCGACCTCTAGTGGGGCCTTTACCTCATTACATCCATCTCTTGAAGGTAATGTTTTGAATCTGAGGACACACTCCCCCTGCCTTCGTGGTTAGCACGTGCAGTGCAATGCATCTTTGGCACAGTCAGTTGTGATTGGCTGGCTCGATATTCCCAACAACACTCTGTGTTTTCGCTTGTTATCAGTCCATCCTTATCAGTCACAGACAGGAGAGACCTGTAACCAGGCAACAGTTTGAAATCCAGGGTGTCATTGTGTATAAATCTGAGTCATTCCTCACACTGTGGGAGAAGAAAAGGGCATGAGTAAAGAGACTTGTCTCATATGAGTGAACTGTGATCACCGCTTTACTGACTTTACACAGTATGTTTATATTATTGTAGTAGCAAGTTCTGGATACCAAATTGTTAGGAATCTACTTCTTAGTTAGTAGTATTGTGATAACTTGCTAGAGATATGCTTTATAAGTGTGTGGGACAGAGATGATGAGGGAGGGAGCAGAGAGGGAGAGAGAGAGTGCGCAGCTATAAAACAGACTCTGAACACCAACCAGCTCAGAAGCAGACAGCTGTGCAGGACAAAGCACTTCTCCTACGTGGGGCTTTGCAGGACACTGATAAAACCGGGCAGTGTTTTTTATTAGCCTTACCTGAAAAAAAATTTGTTCAAGAAAAACAAAACAGCAGAGATGACGACAATGTTCAGATACCCCGTGTTTCCTCATCTGCAGGGTGAGTTTATCCATGACGCAACTTTGTGCATTTTTAGGAGGATATAATAACAAACTGTTTCAAAATGGATGGTTTTAAAGGGAAAAAATTCATTCTTTCAAAGCATTTCATTTTCAAAGCAGCTTCCATAAATCTCTCTTATTGTGTTATTGCATATTCTCTAGAAATTCTAAGGATTGTTGATCAAATGTGCAGTAAATTGCATGAAAGTGAAAGGAAGACAGTGGTTATGTGTATGAAAATTAAAATTGTTATTTTTATATTTGCATTTACACTTTTGGCATGCAGAATGCTTTTAAGCCATCCACTAATTGTGTAAAAAAAATTTTTTAAAAGAATGTGTGCCCATATCTGGAGGTCATGAATAGGATTTACTTTATTAAGGTCATGGCCAACAATGGGATGATCCTCTGGGTGTTTTAGCAGATTTGCGAATGTTTACATGTCTAAAAGATATTAAAGTGTGCCTCTGCTGTCCTGATTCATCTGTCCTTTATTTTGCATGTGTTTTTTTCTATCATCTGACTGGGGGATGAAATGTTCTCCTTCACTCAGTGTGGAACAATTATGTAATTCCAGTGCCTTCATCATCACTGTAGAGCTCATTCTAACACTCGTGCCAAATGAACAGACAGATGCTCATATTATGGGTTTGAAATATGATGTCTGAGACTTGTCTTTACTACACATATGCTATTTTGTGCATCCAAACACTTGTCCCATAATGAGGGCTTAACTAAAAGTTTTTTTTTCCATTTTTGCATCTCTGTTTATGCAGATCCGTGTGATCCTGGTCTGTCGTTGTCACCAGGGAGGAGTGTCATGGCTGAGCCAGACTACCTGGAGGGAGACTGTGATGAGCTCATCAAGCCCAAAAAGCTGATCAACCCAGTCAAAAGCTCCCGTAACCACCAGGACTTGCACAGAGAGCTGCTCATGAACCAGAAGAGGTTAGGACACTGAAAAAGACACATTGATGATTCTTCTTGTCCTTATTTCCTACTTATGTCTTTTACATTTTTGAGAATAGAGATGACTTTAGTTTTATGACGCATTAACAACCCTACTTACTTGATTCTGAGACTAGGACAATTAGGGCTGCACAATTAATGGTTAAAATATCGAGATCTCAATTCATACTTTTATGCAATCTCATTTCCAAATGACAATGATTTAAAAAAAAATAAGATAAAATAAGACGCCGATGATTGTACTGCATTTTGATCTGGGACATCATCTACATGAAAAAATAGTGTTCAAAATTATTCAAAGTTTGTGTATGTAAGAGAAGACGAGAGACATTTATTGTTTTTATGTTCAGTGTCAGCTGTTGTGAAGTTGATGTGCTGGTAATAAGTGCAATAAATATTTATATTGAGAAAAAAAATCGCCAGAGAATCGTGATCTCAATTCTAAGCAAAAAAAAAAAATTTCTCATTTTATCCAGAATCGTGCAGCCCTAAGTAAAACTGTTGCTCTGTTTATGTCACATGTATCCAAATGCATCCAGAGGGAGTTTGTTCTGCAACCCTTGATACTTGTCCCTCTGGAAATCCAACTTGAATCCACGGAGACCAGAATCATGATGGCTGCTCAAGCTAGCAAAATATTTGACTATATAGTCTTTTTTAATCCCTTGCCACATGAGTTTAATATGACTACAGGATTTTTGCTACTGCAAGCCTTTCTGACACATAAATGGTACCATGCAGCAAAAATGACACACCACAGAGATGCAATCAATATTGTTTTCAACATTCAGGTACTCATACTGCTCTTATACCCATTATTGGAGTCTCGGGATGTTTTTATACCTGCAGTGTAATCAAACTTAAGTTTATTTTCCTTTATGTTGTGGTTTATTTTGTCTGTGTGTAATCACAGTAATCGCACTAAAACCATCACAAACAGGTGGTCTCTATCATCTGGTGAGAAAGCACACTGAACCAGTGCAAGACCAAAAGTGTCAACCATAAAATAGTCCTGTATTGTCTCGATATACACATTTGAAAGTGCATCAACACTTTCTCATAAAACAAACAATCACCACAACAACAACAACCAGCCTTTGTTAACCTATATAAAACCGTCTCTCCTGTTCCTGAGAAAGTTCTCACAAAGTCTGACGATGAATAAAGGGGGAAGATTTAAAAAACTTATCTAGCAAATTCTAATTTGCTTCCCTGTTTCTGTCCATTTTAACATCCAGGAAACACAAAGCAGCCATCAAGCACAAATTAATGTTCAATATAAGAAAGTAAGCTAGTCATGAGTTTCCAGCTTCCCCTGAGACCCTGAGACGTACCTCTTCATGTTAATCTGTACTTCTTGTTCTTTTTTGGGATGATCACAGCACCCATCACACACATCAGCGCCTCCCTTTACTTTTCCTAACAGCATGTTTAATGTGAAATCTGTCGAGCTGCCGAAACTTTCTGAGAAGCCACAGTGACTTTGAGTTGAAAAAATCTTGTCATCACAGCATGGGCTTGTTTTGTTACAGTGAAGTGGACTCTGCAGAAGGCTGAGGGACACACTGAACAGGCTATACATATGCTAAAATGTCATTCTTTTATTCAGGACTTTATGAATGTAAAAGATCCATGGCTGCAATTATGCTAAGGTGGAGAAGAGAAAGATTGTCATCACCCCCCTGATCTCTGGCTTCTCTGCAGGAAAAGGTCTGGTGACTTTGTGGTTCACCACAAGACAATTTATTTACAGCCCTCCACTTGTGGCTGTGTAAATATTCTTCATGAGAGAGGAGGCTGTCAACAAAGCACCGCACTTCATCAAAAACAACCCCTTCTTGTCAGGGGCTAATGTGAAGGTGTATATCACACCAAGCGTGCACCCTCTGAGCAGCGAGATGCAGTCATGGTTACGAGTAATGGGACTCCCACTGGGGACTCTACACCTCCACTGAGTGCGAGTCTCCTTCAGTTACTTTCCTGACAGTATAGCAACAGGAAGCAGTGGGGCTGTTGTTGTACAATAGCCTACAATGTGAATGAGTATTTATTAGGGCAGACTTGAGGATTCTTGCTGCTTATTACATCATACAGATTGCTCATGTCAGCAGGCCCCCAAAGGCAGGTCAGGCTGCGTGTCTGGAAATGAAATTTCTTACCAGTCATGGAATGACACATTTGCCTCACTACAACAGTAGTCATAACTGTAATGGTGAATAAGGGGGACTAAACATCCATATTTTCTCTGTGTTGTCTGCAACTAGCCTCAAGTTTTCGGAATGACCTCCGTAAGGAGCCGTTATTGGATTAGGCTGTCAGGCCACCAGACTGATGCCTGATCAAACACTTTTATTCTCCTCAGCAGTCTTTATTACGCACAATCTTTGAGAGGGGCGTGTGACTCATAAAGAGCTGTTATGAATCACTTACAGTCGGATGCTTAGCCTGCAGTTAGAAATGGACGGTACCGTATGAGACAGAGGCATCTAATTTGAATCATTATGTGTCTATTGTGCCATTATCAGGTCGATTTCGCCAGGTTGTGAACCATTAGCATGATTTTCAAAGTTATTTTCATTCTATAGTCTCTAAATGGAAGCCTAGATGATGCCTGTGGTCTATTTAGAGGGACCTCCCGGGGGCTAATGAGTGCACCACTCAAGGATGCATAATTTAACCATGTGCCTCATTCAATGAGTCTACATGCAACAATAACTGAAATAATCATAGGTTGTTTAAGCTTACACATTTGTAGATTGGTTCAAAGAGGTCAAAGCAGTTCAACAAATGTAAAGAGTTGGCAACAAAACTTTTTGTATTTCAAAGTCTGTCGTACATATTTAATAAAAGCTTGATGATTGTTGGCTCAGATTGCCACACACACAATTAAAGTGATGAAATCAGACGATATTATACACACTACACAAGTCTCCTTTCAAGTAAAATTGAAATCATTAAGGTGATGATAATGTGTTTTTGTAATATCTCTTACATTGCAGAATCAGATCAGCGTTCCCTTTCCTCCTCGTTCTGTATTTACATGCAGTATGATGTTTTCTCTTCATTAATGAACACCAAGAGAGATTTTGCATCTTGTAATCATGAGTAGCTCATTCTCGTTGGACTATACAGACGAAGAAACAACCACATTGACAAAACAATGCTTTACAAAGACAGACAACACCTCTCATCACACAGCCCACTCCTTTGCAGCATCATCAAGAGGATAATAGCCCCTTTGTTGCTGACGATGCAAATGTAACACAACGTGACTGTGAAATGCTAATTGTTTTATGCGCATTATCCCAAAAACAGGTAGACTCTTTAGTGCATATTTATCAAACAAACAAACAGACAAATCATGTGGAGATATGACTCAGATTTGCTGCAGAGGTAGTCAGAATCTCTGACAACACATCATTAGTGATGAAAAAAGGTCACCTTGATTATTTTGTGGACTTTT
>JAVQJX010180274.1:0-12529 GCA_036025115.1 Ambassis agassizii
TAGAAGAGTCTGAAATGATATATGACACTGATGTCAAGCTGATCATAAACAGGCTGAAGGGTTACAACTAGTTCAGACTGTATTTGATGCATGTTTAGCTGTAATTACACCATGATGGAACAGCTGGTATAACATGAGGTAGTATTTTTTTTTCTTATTTACCGATTACAGTTTGACTGGATTCCCCGATTTTATAGGACCGTCACTGTTATGAAGCAATTACAGTGATACATCCTGACAGGTATCAGCACATCACTGATCACCACAGGCTATACCATACCCCATATCTTAGGTTAATGTGTTCATTGGACTGTACAGTAGACAGACAGTTTATTATGGATAAGATATGTCAGCGCTATATTAGACATTGACAGCACTGTAAATGTGGGCTTTAAAAATGATATCTGCTGTGTTTGCTAATGACCACATAATAATTCAGGTACTGACCTGAACCTGAGAGAGGGTGGTAATATTGTCGACTAATAGCTCCTGAGACAGAGAGCATGAAATCGAGGCCAAAGTGACTCAACCTGAAATGACGCAAAACTACAAAGAACAAGGTAAATATCAGCCTGATTTTTTTTCTCATGTGTGCCAGGTCGGCCTCGGAGAATCACACTTTCAGCAACATGCCAGGATGTATTGCATCTGCCAGCCAAACCGCGATCTGTCCCCCAACTCTGAGGTCAGCCACACACTGTGCCGCTCCACTGCATCATGGGAAATCTCCCGCAGGGGTGGGGGTTGGCTGCACGAGCCACTTGTGGTGATGCAAGTGAGCGTGCACACGTGGGCACAGAGACACAATAACGTACTCCCAAGGATATAGTGCCTTCGTCATTATGGAGTAATAAAAAAAAAAAGCTCCAGAGACACAGAGAGAGAGAGAGAGTGTGAGGGGGAGGAATGAAAACAATACACTCACTTGTACCGTTTGCTTCAGTCATAAACAATAAAGGAAACACAAACAAGCTGGTGTTGTATTTGTCCTAAAAAAACTCGAGCTGAAAGGAAACAGTATATTTAGGCGTTTTTTAGCGTAGAAATGAGCAAACAAGTGACAGAAATGGAAAAGAAATCCCTCTTTAGATACTAGCTTACTGCTCCTGGCAGTGGGTTTGTCTACAGCAAAACATAACCCTCTAAATCCGGAGCTGGCATTTTTACCCTCTACAGGCACTGCAACGTGAATACCCATGCCCCCTTGGAAACAGCAGGGTTTTGGAATCAGAGACTTAAATGCATATACACACACGAGTATGTGTATAGTACGAGTTACTCACGTTGCCATAGTCGATGTAGAAGACATGGACTCTTGCTGGCGACTCAACTTTCTCCACTCTGGCTCTGTACCTGCAGAGGATAATAGAGAGAGTATGATACAAAAAAGAAAGGAAATAGAGATGAAGACAGAGGGCACAGGAGGAAAAGGAGATGAGTAAATGATTCTGTGCTTATTTCCCTGGGGACAAAGTGTTGGAGGATCTGTCTGTTGTGATCGGGGGGTGGAGGGACAGAGGGGATCTATCAGGACATGGACGGGCTGTGAAAATTGCACAGAGGCCTCCCTGCAATAAAAGGCAGAAATTTAAACCTATTTTTGCCTTGTAGCAAATAATGTTAGTGCATTAGTGCTAATCAGAGAAAAAACAGCAGTTTCACTCCGTAATGTTGGATTTTCAATCTGAATCTGAATGTTGAGGTAAAAAGGATAAAATAATCAGTGAGAAATTAGGGGAAAACAAAGCTGAAATAATGGCTAAATAATATACTAGTATAACTTTTGTCTGTCTGACTCACAAACAAACAGAGAGCAAGGAAGTCAAACTGGCAGCGAAAGCAAGGACGGCAGTTAGAAAAAACTCCAAATAATTAGGCCCACATGGGCGAGAGAGGCACAAGAACAATAAATGATTAACAAGAAGACATAAAGAACAGCAGCGAGGAAGAGAGCGAGACAAAGTGTGAGTTTTTTTTTCTTCTATTCACTTTGACTCTGCGAGGCATTTCTAATTAGCCCCTTAATGAAACGAGTCGACATTCCACATACATCACAGAACACTAAGATATGGACACAGAACAATGCAAACATGAACATAATTAGCAGGTTGTATAATATGAGGCTGGGTGAGGGGGAAAAAACAAAATACAAACATCTCAAACATTTGCCACCTGGAGCAGGATAACGCTGTTCTTTATACACGATGGCAGATGGTCTCTTTAGATTTGTCTTGTGCTGGTGGTGCAGGGGGATAAGTTTAGTTTGCCCCTAAAAAACCAGGACAGGAAGATGGAGTGAAGGAAAGGACAGCACCTGTGTGGGGCGAACATTTGGTTTTTAATCAGTTTCATGATCCCTTTTCACTGTCACCTTCTCTTCCCCCCTCCCTAGATGACAGTGACTTCTATCTGTCCCCATGACCATCTGTAAACTTTCGAAACATCCAGCAAGGAGAGACTACATGACGAGGGGTGTGTGTGTTACTGTCAAGCAACTGCTGATTCTAAAAAGGCCACAGCAGTGGCGCTGAGCTAATTACACCCTGCGGGTGTCTGCAGTCGAGGCGTCACAGGCTTAAATGGAGACAAGGTACAAATGAAACGTCAGGTATTCCTGAGAGGGATGAAATATACATGCATTAAAACATGCGTGCTCATGTTTAGCTGTGCTACATGTCAATGTAACAACCACAAACTAGATCTTACCATTCCCCATCAGCAAACTTGGCTATGCAGTAGTCTCCACGGCGTGCAGAGTAGGAACCTTCCACAGGCGGCTGGGTGGCGATCTCTGCTCTCATGGTCTCCATCAGACTCTCCAACTGGCCTCCTGACAAAAGTACAATTACAGGTGAGATTTACAATTTCCACTTGTTTAAAATGTGTGAAATGAATTTAAAATTCCACTCCACAGAGCCGCAAACACTTTGCTTTCATTTACATGTTGTCTGGTGATTGACAGAGGGCAGCTCCTGCAGGTGCATGCACACACTCAGACTTCATGCAGAGGATAGAGGATCATTTATGCAGGTTGGGGCTAAGGACTCTGTCTCATACAAATGTTAACATATAAAAAAGTTAAAAATATGTTAACCCCTTTAGAGATTGAGGCCAGAGATAATCTATGTTTTTGGGTTTTTTTTGGTACTCCAGTTCTCCCAATGGGCCTTTATATCCTATCAAGCTATTATATCATGCACACCAGACCTATTATGGCAGATTCAAGGCGAGAATGTGGCGCTGGGACTGTGAATCAGTGCCTCATGGACTGTGGTAAGTGGCAGCCTGATTTGCACCTATTGGTTGCAATTGGAGGGCTGATTGTGAACACCACCAAGTATCTGCATCTCCAATAGCAGCACTTTTCTGCTTGTAGTATGTTTGTTTGTGTGTTGTGGGGTATGTTTACGCACACACGTCTTATTAGTGATCGCAGAGGAGCTGCACGTCTGTGTGTGAAGCTGCATGAAGTGTGTGGAAGCAATTACAGCAGCTGGTTTAGTAAAGTGGCCCATATGAAATTCCATGGTGGTATTTTTAGGGACCATTTTCGCTGATCAACCACCTGGAGGGGGTTTGTGGGCAGGAGGGCCAGAATCATGTGTAATGGAGCATCGTTAAACACATAAATTTATGAAATGGGGAAACTGAGGCAAAAACAAAACTGCATTACTTTACTCTAAAGCACTATATGGATGCCAGAGGACGTAGGACATGTAAAGTAAGTCAACATGTTTCTGATTTCTGTCAATACATTTCACATATTTATGCTTAAAAATCAGATGTAGTTTCATGTAAATTCGATCTCTGATATCAAATAAGCAGCAGCGATGTGCACCTAGCACCATTTTAGCCTCTTTTCTGCACTTACATAAATGAAGTCAAATCAACGTCTGTCTGTGCCTTTTTTATTGTTGAGCATGACACACACAGGTTATGATACTAATGATGTTAAAAGTCACACACTATTGCATTTTTGTATATAGACTTAAACTAAATCCCCGGTCTGCAGCCAAAAAAGGAAAATGACTTCTTGTATCTGGCTTACACAGATTCTCAAAGAAATATTCAGGATGAAAAGAAAGTTTTCTGTGGAATATGAGAGGTTATGGACCTTAATACAGCAGAGTAAATATACACAGCCTCTTCGTTTTCTTTGTAGCAGCAACTAATAAAAAAAATGGGACTCAACTTAACTGACACAAAGCTGGTGTCAGCTAAACAGCAGTAGTAAAATTCAATTGCGTGCAGACTGCACAGCCTGTCTGCTCACAACATCCTGAGTCTAAATAACAAAACAAAAAGATGTTCAGGCTGCTGTCTGATGTGTCACTGATGCACGTCAAGCGTGCCAGTCTTGGGTAAAGACAGGAAGTAGGAGCATGTATAGTTCACTGTTTTCTCACACTAACATGTTTTTTGTTTTTTGTTTTTTTTTGTAAATAAAAGCAGTCAGTCTGTGAAAAATTAGTAACTTCTGCTCACTATGTATGTTATTATCAAACAAACAGCTTGGAGGCAGGCACACCTTTCTACTTCTGCACCGCTGCTGTGAGTCGTCATTAACACCTAATATTATTTATGCTGCTGGAGAACAAGGAAATATAAATAATGATGCTGTTTTCCCACGGTTATCTGTGTCGAGACAGGCAGGCAGCTGTCAACCAACAGCAGACGGCAGACCTTCATTTGCATCATGTCAAACTCAAGAGGAAAACACACAGACACCGATACAAAGGGATCTGGAGTGTGAAGGAAAAAGCTGGGAACTCAGTTTGAGTTTGAGTGAGTAAGGGTGGGGGTGTCCAAACACCTCATTGGCCACCCACTGCTACACCGATTGCTGATGAGGAGGAGGAAAGGCAGCATAAATTCACACTCAAACAGACACATCCTGAGAGTTTTGTGGAGAAAGCAGTTTTTAGAAAAGCAGTCAGATGAATTGCTTCCTGGACTCCTTGCATCATACACGCTCATATATATACTGGAACCAGTGTGGTTGCATCATTATAACTTAGCCACAGTTTGCTTGGTGCAGAATTATGTGGCCTACAGCTGTCACAGTCAGCCACCTCTTTGATTTATTAATCTAATTAAAACAAGTAAGTGCGTGCTTTCTTTCTGTGTGTGTACATTTAATTGAAAATACTTTATTCATATGTGCACAACAATGTGTGAGCAGTATGGACTGCGTCCCTGTTAGCTGATGGTCTGTTGATATGACCTGTGTGTGAGTGGATTTTCTACACTCTGTGGAAAGAAAATTAACCCACCACCACTACCGGTAGGTTCAATTTGTGGTCAGGAAAGTCATAGCCGACACTATATAGGAGGCTCTGGATGGAGTCGTACAGTCAAAGGCCACTGACAATTCAGCGTTATGGATCTTCAGTTTTAATAAGGGGATTTATGATCTGCTCTGACCCATAGATTCACTCCAATTAGTACAAAGTCAAGTCCAGTCACACTTTATCAATAAATCCATGTCCAAACCCACTGACTGATGAGAACTTGTTAAATTTTATCCTTAAAGAAAAAGGCTGGATCGAAAGACGTCGGTCTGGGTGGTGTTCCTGGAAGATGACTCCTCCCATACTGGGAGGCAGGTCACTGTTTGCCTGGTGTGTCCTGGGCGGTGACAGTAAGAGACTGACAGAGACTGACAGAACTCTCACGTAACAAACAAAATGTCTAACAGCAGCTTTATCACTACTTCCATCCAGCTGCACATCTGCAGGATGCAAGGTGTGACTGATTTACTATGCAGGGTGCATCCCCAGCATTCATCATTACTCTGCATTGGGATCTAAAGGTCTAATTAGCTGCTCAGGCTTCTTGGATCTGGGATTACGAGAAACACTTCATCTGTGCATCCAGGTTTAAGTCCACACTTGTTCAGAGCGAATAATCTATGTGGTGTCAAAAATCCATGCAGAGAAATATATAAGAAAATCAGGGACTTTATATGCTGCAGGTGAGCACAAAGAGAAACCGTGTGTGACTTAAGCAAAGCTCTATGCAAGTGCAGAGTGCCAAGTGCCAGAGAAATTCTGAATGAATAGAAACAACTACATTAGGAAGGAAGTACAGCTACAACATTACAGAGGCAGATTCCTATTTAATGTTGGCATAAAGACAACTAAATATCTGCGTGCAGAAGGGGTAAACCATGTCGAGCGTGTCATTCTGTGTTGAAGGGAGAGCCAAAGCAATGATCCAAAAAGCAGCCAGCCCAATGACTGTCTGACGCTGGCCAATTTCTTCCTGTCTTCATCTCTTTATTCCTCTGTTGTTTTTGCTCTCTCTCTCATTCTGTAATTTGTTTATACACCATTATGGCTGCAGCTGTTTGTAAATCATATATAATTACATTCTGAATGGCCAGTGCATAGTGAGGGAGCAATTAGGCTTTAAAACACGAAGAGGATGGAGATGGTGTGATGTGGTGGAGGGGTGTGGAGGTAGGAGACTGACAACGGTTTTACAGGTTGGTTATGATCGTATTTGATTATTTCGCGGCACACGGTGTGTGAGCAAAGACAAGGAGGGGGAACAAAAAGCCAATGAAAACAGTGAATCAAGTGGCCTTTCACTGCGCATCCCAAGGCTCTACTGAATTCTATTAAGCCGTTTATGAAAGCCATTAAACCACAGAAGGGTAAATAATCGCAATATGACAGTGGCACGGGCCAAGAGTGCAATGGTTGCTTATGAAAGCATTCTAATTTCCTGCTTTATAAGAATGAAGGAATTAAGAGTCAAAGCGGGGTGCATCTGTGAAAAGGACACCTGCCAGAGAAACAAGTGACTGGAGAGGATCCGGAAACATAAACCCCGGTATAATTGACTGTAATTCATGAAGGAAAAAACGGAAGGCAACATGTGGAGGAGGCAATCAAACTGATACTAACACACACAATATTTTTTTTTCACACTGCTGAGGCTTTGTTGTCTGGCTGGTCAAAGACCATCAGAGCTTTGTGCTTTGGCTCACCTGTAAAGCTCTGAGTGTTAAATATGCATGAAGTCTGGACAGCCTCCATCCTCTGGAGGAGAGAGGAGAGGCTTCAGGACACGTGAGCAACACTTTAAAAGGTAAAAGGGCCGCAGCGGTATGTAGCAGGGAACATCTGAAAGAGCTGCTGTTGTGAGTGCCCCCTGTGGCTGGACAACAAAGAAGCACTGGTCACCTGGGGAGTGACAAGAAGAGCAGGAGGAGACGGAGAACTCATCCGGGATGTTGGAAATAAAAAAACAAATGGACTAATGCTGCTCCACTCCCACAAGAGAGGGATATGGATTATGTCTCATGTGATACCCCACCTCCACCACCACAAGCACCAATTTCCCTCTTCCATTCTAACCTTCCCGGCAGCCTGGAGCCTTTTACAGCAAATTACTGTTTCTGTAATTGGAAAAGCCATCACTGAAAAATCTAAACAGAGAAAGCATCTGTGGCTCTCTTTTTGCATCAGTCTCTCCTGCTCATCCCTCTGCCACCTGTCGAGTCTCTCTGGCCGCAGCTAATGCCCTGATTTGATTGTGAGGATTCCAAATATACTCATAAGATGGCCCTTATTCCCCAAATGTGCACACATTTCTGCACATTTGGCCAATTTTGAAGAGAACTCCCCATTTGGACCTGTAAATGACTCACTGCTGTGAAAAGTGTCATTCAGCCGTTCAGCTTTAGGTAATAGACCGGGACGCTGACATTAGTGCAAATCATGCATGCTAGCTATAGTGTGGACAAAGATGCTCATTTTCTACCTGAAAATCAAAAGCACCCCATCTGGAACAGACAGGTGAGCTGACCTTTTAGAAGCTAAGTTGCATATCTGATTTAATAATGAATGCCTCAGGAGGAGAGGGAGATCATCTAGGCAGGGCCTGACCTCTAAATATTGCATCTTGCTGCAGTGGCAGGGAAGCTGAGAAAGAGGGAAAAAGAACAGGTCTGCTCTGTCTACTGCAACTTTCATTCACCTCCTTGGTTACCTTGTTCGTTTGTTTCTGTATGGTCGAGTGGTACCACAACAGGGCCTTGTACACACTACATCTACATTAAACATGAGACATAAAAGGCAGATGGACAAGGATACAATGGGAGCACTTTGGTGCCATTCTTTTCTCAGCCTGTTGTGGACTCTCTGCTGAGACACAGCATGGCCTAATTATTTATATTGCAAATTGCTAATTAGGCTGAATTTAAAACTAATATGGAATTACAAATAAGGAGCTTTAGCTATATATTGGAAGAACAGCATAGCAATTAAGGCTATTCTCTCCTAATTTGATGGGACCATTAAACATAATCATTAATTCAATTGTGGCATTTCTTTGTCTTTAAATTTCTGTTCGTTTTTCCACTGCACATTTTGTTCATTGTTTTAATTAGACTGTTCAACGTGATTAACAAAAAAAAATACTTTCTCAAATGTTTTAAAAAGAAAACCAGTGTCAGTGGTGTAGGAGTCAATTATCTCAAACCGTAGCTTTGCAGCATCATGCAAACATCCTTTACTTCAAATCAAATAAAGAATGAAACAGTGCACGGAGCAACTACCACACTAAATATGCACTCTTTTTAAAAAAAAAAAAAAATATTAGGCTCTATTGTGTAAAGTAATCATCTCTAGGCTGCCTTGATGTGACATCCAATTAGTGGGCTGCTCACCCTGATCAATATGAAATGTTCTAGTGATTCTCTTATTGAAACCAACACAGTGAACAAAAGGGAAAGGCGACAGAGAAGAGAAGCGAGTGAATATGCTCTGAAGGCAGTAAAGCAAACAATTGAAATGTTTCAAAGGGCCTCAAACAGAGCTGTTCTCTGGCCGCGCTGCCTCCACCAGCGGCTGAGTCCAGCATCATTAAGTGACCAACAGCTGCTCTGTGTAAAAGGTAGAAGTGTGAATAATGTGGACGGAGTGGCACCTGGTTGGAGGGGGGCAACTGCGCTCATTATGAGTCTGTATGGGTGCCAGGAAACAAGCAGTGGACTGTAGGATATACCGCCAACTGCAGGGCCTAGCAGTGGAGGGGACACCTGAGTGAGATCCAAATCAGGAGGAGGCTGAGGAAGGACCAGGTTCTGTATGATCTATAGGAAGTGATGTGGACTGGATTTCCACAATAAGTCTATTTCAGCTTATTTGTCTGTGTTGTAGAGCGCCACTGTTGTCCAAACCTTAATACAAACACATTGGAAAGCCTGTGCCACAGGTTTCTTCATTACAACAATAAAACGACAAATAAAGTTTATTTAGAAACAGCTACACAGACTAATAACTGTCACCGTCTCAAGAGAGAAGTTCCTGTGAGATGGGTCAAAGGACACCTCAGTGATGTCGGTGGCATTTCAATTCTGCAATTTCTTGTTATTTATCGGCTGACATGCACATCAATAGCAATATAGCTGTGCTAAGTGTTCAATTTATCAGTTCAGCTTTACTCTGAGGCTGGGGAAGCAGCTTAATTTATTTATTTTTTGTACATTTTTTGGGGCCATGCGACTTTGATTATGAGTGCCAGGTTACAACACACTCAAAAAAACACTCCTATACAATATTAAGTTTTTAATGACATGAACTCTCTATGGTTGTATGTATAACAGAGTCCCTTCTTTCCCCTCTGCCTGAAGTGGCCTCTGTCTTTTTGTGTCCAAGGTCACACAGATCTATGCAGGTCCCCCTCTGACAGTAATTACATATAGCCTCCGGAGAGGAAGCAACACACACACAAGGAAAATAAGAAGAGAGAGGCGGCAGTACTACCGAGAGACAGTGTGTGAGGGGGGGGAGGAAAGTGAGACAATGAGAGATAAATGAATAGAGCAACAGATAAAGACCCTTAAAATAAACTGAGGATTAAACACCAAAATCCCCCAAGCTTCTCAGTGACTTGGAAAAACCATTGCTAACGTAAAGTTAATCACTTATCGAGCTTGTGCAAAGATATTCACGTATGAAAAAAAAACCCTCGCACTTATGAGTAATTAAATGTGAATAATTAAAATGGGAAAAGGGGTAAAATACTAAGCAGATACAGAGGACCCCCAGAGAATATTACAAACTGCATTTCCTTCATACGAAGTGTGCAGAAGATGACAGCATGAAGATTATTTCACAGGCCTACGTACTGTATGTTCTTTAAAGTGCCGCTGTGAAGCCTCAGCAGACCACGATAAACAAACACATCCCGGCCTATTATATAGCCACAACCCCCACAGAGTTAATGGTTTGGAAACTGCATCTAAATTTTAACGGTGGTAACCCTACTGGTTTTTTAATGTTTTTTCTCCTTCCTCAACTTCTCTATTGTACATTAAGAGATGTTACTGCCCACTTACTATATTGTAATTCTCCTAAAAAAAAACACTCACTTACGCCTGCTCATTCCTACTGCAACAAAGCCAGCATGCTTCCATCAACAAGACCATTTTTATTCTGTTTTAAAAAAAAAAATGATGATGATTTTCTTTGGAGAGGGGTCACCACTATTTTTGTCCACTAGATATTTACTGAGTCAGATCAGTGTAGAAGCAGTGAGTGACCCTCTAAACATCAGTCCACCTGACTACTATCCACCATCACTCAGTGAAAACACTAATATATTCTTCCCCATCCTCCTTGTTAGCATTACTCTGCTGCCTCAAATATTTCACTGCCTTTTGTTCCCCTCTTCTGTGACACTTTAATTTTCCTATGTCGAATCAATAAAGTTCATCTTATTCCACCGAAGCAGCGATTGAAACAAATGAGAGCTTAACTGCAGACAGAAAAATGACTCTCTGCCTGTCCCAGCTGTGTTTTAATCTTTTTTTTTTGTTTCTATAAATACAGCCACCTTTCGTTGCTTAGTTTTACATCCACAATAAAAGCTGTGAATTATTGACGTTAAATAAATGGCCCTGCACCTATCATCATTAGCATGTCAAAAGCAAAGCTGTGGCGCTATTGTTTTAATCTCTTAATAAAAGTTACTTTCAATGAGACTTCCAGACTGAACAAAAGGTGAGAGACACAGCAAAGGAGACCCAGCTAGACTCGCACAAGATGTCATCAAGTGCTACACCTCAAGGGTGGTCAAAGAGCACTCGATGAAATGGTTTGCTCCATCTGGTAAATGGAGTGGCGGCAGCGGCTGCCAACACTGCTGAACGGATTCTGACTCTAATCTTAGCTAGTTGTAGTTGTAAAAGGAAAAAAACTTCCTGATTTCTGCACTGAATTCATGCTTCAGATGACCAAGCAGAACAGGCAGACATGCAGAACAAGCTGTCATGAACAATGGCTCAAATACTGTAACCAATTTATGTAAGGTGGTGTGTTGTCATCACTTGCAATCACAAGAATGCTTATGAAATTCAGCCTCTGGTTCCGAGCTTATCCCAATATATAAACTCCCTTCACTTCAGAAATGTTTGTGGGATGGGTGTGGGGGCATGTAATGATATTGCAAAGCACTCAGCTTGTGTGATTTTACAGGCCCTAACACTTTGATGTTCTCTTCAAGAGGTTGGTATGACTTAATGTAGCTTTGAGGGAGAGTCAGTGAAAATGAAAGAAAGCAAGGGAGGAAAAAAAAAAAGACGAAAGAAGGCGGGGGAGGGGTTAACATGATAGAGAGAGAGAGATGAGGGGAGGAAGGGAAAAGGGGGTGAGGACCGGTCAGGTTCTGCTTCCCTGCTGAGAATAACACTTTTTTTTCTTTAACTAGCACATAAGCCTCTTTGGTGGGAGAACACGGGCCAATTAAAGGGGAAAATAAATAAATAAAAAGGCCCCAGCATTGCTGGATCATCTAAAAATCAAGCCTTTATATGAGAAAAGATTAAATAACTCAGAGCTCTCCTGTCAAAATACACTGAGAGCAGCAATATAAAAAATGCAGTTTATGTACAATTTCTTTAAATGCAACACTTTCTACTGAGAAAAAGTTGTGAATGCTTTGTATCCCACAATTTCCCTGATTCCTTATAAGGAACTTATAGAAATATGCTAAAAATCAATAAAACACTTTGATTTGCTCTTTCATATGCAGCTTCAGTACATTATGTTTCCCAAAAGACACTGAGCTCCAACTCCCGCTTTGATATTTTTAACACATTTCTCCCTACAGACAATAACTGAAGGCATGAACCCTAGCTTCAGGTTAACATGTGCCATGCACTGTGCATTTCAGCCTCTTTATGGTGACATGTGATTTTGATCAATGATAAAAACAGCTCTCTCTCAAACAGCCTGAGCATCACTGCAGACACAGGAAAGGAGAGTAAAGCAAAGGCAGCCAGAGGCAGAGTAAAGGCTTTAGATTTGAATCTACAGCTCATGGCAAAAAAGATGAATAACAGATTGTTTGTGCACACTTTGCAACACCTGGAGGATTCTCAATATGGCAGAGGAGAGAAAGGTAGGGGGGGCGTTTATACAAACAATCCAGGGCCATACGCTTTACACACACACACACACACACACACACACACACACACACACACACACACACACACACACACACACACACACCC
>JAVQJX010180286.1:0-13602 GCA_036025115.1 Ambassis agassizii
AAGACGTTTCACTGCTTATCCAAGCAGCTTCATCAGTTCTAAAGTAACTTTGGTGAGGAAACAGATATTTATGGGCTATAAAATATTCACCAAAATCCTGTTTTGCTTGGCAGGTTTGTAGGTTGTATTATTATACCATAGATATCATGGATCCTCCAGAAATGGAGACTGACTCCAGAGAATTTCTCTTTCAGCTCGTCATCAGGCTGCAGCATGGCTCTGCTTTACATATGTATGTATGTTTACCAATTAAAGCCATGTGGTTGCTCAGTTAGCACCGATGAGGATGGTTATGAGGCTTAGTGTTGGCCATCTTCAGGGCATGTTACAGTCTGCGTGGTGCTTGGCTTGGAGCCAGTACCTTTTCCACTTTATAGGTTTGAGGTAAAAAAAAAAATAGTTCTATCACCTGCAAAATACACTACATCCCCTTTTTCTAACTCTCAGATGTCACAACCATGTTTGTATAATGTCTGCCTCTCGGATAAAGATCGTTGAACAAATGGTTTGGCTGCTCTTCTTTGTGTTCGCTGTTGGATGGCGCAACGTTTCAGCTATCTACACGTTTATGCATTGCCTCAGTACCACACGTTTCTGTGTAGGTGGAATTCTCACCATCCACTACTGCTAGCTTAGCTTAGCGTACTCCTTGGAGTTCATACAACTGGCATGTCATGAGCAACAGTGAGCAACAAACACGCGCCCTCTATCCATTGGTGTGTTCACCTGTATGTGCACACACAGGCCAGTGTGTGTGTGCACGCGCATGTGATTGTCCATCCGTGTGTGTGCGCGGGGTGACTTCTGATCTGATGTATATAGAAAATGAAATTGAATCAAATGAATTGATCTTCTGCATTTAGATCTACTGATAATTCTTTCTGTTTACAGTCTTGTCAAATGTCCACTGTACTTTTTTTTTTTTTTTTTTTTTTGGCATGTCGCCCACCCCTACAAGACCAGGCCATGTGTGAAAAGAAGACACCAGGAGTAAACAAAAATGGCGTCGGATGAATGCGGATATGTCAGGGAATAGGAGATACCAAAACTGATTTATCTCATTATTATTGAACATCAGGACCCTCTGTACTGAGGGTTTGTGAATATTCAGAGGGTTTGTAGGTAGTAGAAGTGTTCAGACCTACACCGCTGAATCTGGGGTACATGCTTTATTGTTGCTCTTCACTGGAATAAAGCCTGACTGCTGCATCAACTACAAAGAATCCTCCATTTTATTTTCATACAGGATGTAGAGGGGTAATGTTTGGTCAGTGGCTGCTCTTTACAGTAACAACAATTACATACTTTGTGTATATGCAAATGTTCTTATGTTTTCTGGTAGCAGTTTCATGAGGTCTGATGTGACAGGAAAAAATGTGACAGTAGAAAATGGCCCCACCCACTTCTTTTCAGTAGGACTACTGATGTATATACATGATCATTTAAGTTTTAATGAAACAAAGAGCAACTAAATATCTGTTGCGCTATGACAGGACACACTTACTCCCAGGTCAACTGACTCCACACACTAATGGGTAATTGCTGTCTCCATCCAGGACCAGAGATGTGTCAAAGTGTGTGTACATCCACACTCGTATATTGTACATTCAGATACATATAGTGACTAAACTTCATATGAATTATTTTTAACTTTGCTTATTATATTCAGGAATATGACGTTTACCCTGTTGTTCACACCTCTGTACAAGACCATAACACATTTCAGTCAGTGTGTTCTTTTGTTGTTTTTGTTGTACTTCAGGCAAGATTTTCAGAACACAACAAGAAACCGTAGTGCACATATACACATGCTCTCCCTGAAAGAAAGGACATTCATAAATATTCATTTTCAACATAGCCAGCATGAGGCAGAGAGAACTGTATGTTCATGTTTAATCCACAGTTGATGTGTTCTCTCACTACCTTTTACTGATTACTGTGAAATGGATCTAGACGGCAGCACATGTGGACACACAGCAGCAGCCAGCCGAGAAGAGGTAAACAAGGATAAATTAAAGCGATGATGAGATTATGTGAACGCGCTGTGGGGATTTTCATTCACATTGCAAACAAACATGTCTGTCATTAGGCTGAAAGCCTATCTTTGAAGGTTGATTTCGTTTGTAAAGTCGCTGCGAGGCGTTTCTCTTTTAAAAATGGTGTGATAGAAATGCATGATTGCAGTCAGTGATGACCTAATAATGGAGTTAAACTTAGAGATTGACTGCTCTCATTAGCATCACGAGAGGAAGTCTAAGAGGGGGAAGAGAGCGAAGAAGAGATCTCAGATGCAGTTTAACATGATTCCCTGTGAGTCGTATTAATAGATAGATACTTTATTGATCCCGAGGGAAATTCAAGCATCCAGTAGCATATACATACATTGAATTGAATTCCTATGTTCATGTTAATTAAAGTGATACCGCACATGGCAAAATAACACAGCATGCAGTTGTTTTCTGAAGTCCACTGTGTGTTGAACTTGTTGTATTGGTGGAAAACGAAGGTAAGGATGCATTTCCTCCTCCTGCATTATTCTTTAAAGGGATCCAGACACTTTGTCTGTGAAACACAGATGCACAGCAGATGATGTGCTCATGAGCAGTGCAGTGCATCGCCTCTTTAGTACTGTAGTACTGCATCCTTGAAGCTACTCAGATCAGTCACATTGATTTAAGTATAAGATGAGACCACTGATTATACAGCCTGACCTCAAGGGGAAAAACACAACAGTGGTCAGATGCTAAGGTGATTGAAATGAATGTGTTTCCATAGCTCTGTGTCACCCTGCGGTTGGGTGGTGTCTGGAAAACAGGATGAAAGCAAACATCAGAAATCATTACGAATCATCAACGGACTCAAACATTACATTTCTGCAAAGTGATTTAAAGGGAAAGTGTTTCTCTGGTCTGATTACTATTACTCTATCAGAATTTCGTGCAACAACTGAATGAATGTCAACTTTTCATTCAGCTTTTGTGTCAACATGCTGGCTTCTTTTTTAGTTAACGCTCATATAATTTTACATTTGGCCGTAGCTGCAGGTTGAGTTTCATTTTATCTCTTCCAGACCGTACACACTGGGCAGAGGAGTACAGTGGAGGGGACTGTATGGGCAGGGCACTCTGTGAAGGTGGAGGTGTAATTTCAGATGCTCACTAACCGACCAGACCAGCAGTTATCTGAGCCCGGCTTTCAAAAGCACAGAGTGCTGGAGTCATCAAGACCAGCTGTGCCCCTCACTCCTGGCCGAGTGTGTGTGAGCACTCAGAGGACGGGGCCCCTCCATCAGAAACACATGGACGTCCATGGTAATTAGCCATCTTCACAGGATTGGAAACTTCCTGAGAGGACATGTTGTTCAGGCACCGTTTTTTTGTCTGTCTTCATGTTATGTCTCCTTAAAAAGAGACATGGGTGTTTGAGCATCTTATTGTGGCATAGCTTTCACAGTTTTGCGCTCTAAGTCTCTGATAGGCTGCTAATCTTAGCCCATGTTTACAGGGAAGTGTCCAGAGTTCAGACAGATTATAGGGAGGTTAAGCAGTCTGAAAATGGATGTTGAGCTGTAGATTAGTGGGCTTGTTCTCTGGACACTTCTTTTTTTTTATTTATTTTTTTTTTATAAATAAATACAACCGCCTGTTTGTGAAATGCTGATATGAATGAATCCTGTCAGAATCCTTTCTGTGTGTGTTAACCCGTATGCCTCAAAGAGTTTGGACTATCAGCGGTTTATTAAACCTCACTTCTGTTTTTTGATCATAAAGAAGACTGCACTTTGATAAATCTATTCCTAAACAAACAGAGCCAGGGTCACTGTTGACTGATAGTACAAACATCCTTGTGTCCGTTCAGCCTTCCACATGAAGGCAAATAGACATTGAGATGAGCCTTAAGTGAACTTTCTCTACTTTTTCACATCAATCGCTCGCCTGCTGTGGGCGTCGACGCTCCCAGCTGTATTTATGGGCCATAATGTGAGGTGTAGAGCTGCATTTCCTTCATAGGACCTTGCTGTTGGCAGGCTGTATTCAAGAGAAGTCTGTGCACCGTGAAAGCCTGTCATAAAGAACTGCTGCCCTGTGTGATTTATCAGAAGACGATGTGCTCAGAAGGTCGCAATGGTTTAACTCTTCACACACCCGTGTTTTTCAGATTTCCTTTCTTCTTAAAGCAGAATTTAAACTTAACTTTGGTTTCATTTCTGTTTTTGCTACTGCTTTGAGTGTGCCATTATTAAACTGCGCTAAATGTTAGAACATTGAAGAAGAAGAAGAAGAAGAAGAAGAAACATACTTTATTTATCCCTGCGGGGAAATTACATGTCACACTTCCTATCAGTACACATTTTTTGTCATGCACATGCAGTACACACAACACAACACAACACACACAGGCACATGCATAGGGGAGAGGAGGTGTGGGGGCTGGCGCTACAGGCTGCCCTGCCCCGAGCAGTTTGGGGGTTCGGAGCCTTGCTCAATGGCACCTCGGCAGTATCTCGGGGGGGGTGAACTGGCACCTCTCCAGCTAACAGTCCGCCTCCGTGTATCTTGGTCCATGTGTCCATTGTGTGGCTAGTGGACATCCTCTTTCAGTACTGCTGGTTTTAACTCAACCACATCCTCTGTTCTGGTGATTAGAAGGTGCATGTACAGCGCTCATGGTGTTCTGTTTGAACAGGGCTAATTGGCAGTGCACTGACCACATTGTTTGTGTGTCCAGGTGTTATTTCTTTCTCACTTTCTGCAGAATGAAGGCTAAGTGAATCTGCATATATGTGGACTCCATTGTTGAGGTGAGGTGTGAATTTTCACAACAGATGGACAGTGACAGGTGTGTGTATGTGTGAGACTTCCGCCTCCCTGCACCTCTTGGCCATTATTGGGCGTAGTTGCTTCTTCAGAGGAAGATTAATGAGTTTCTAAGCATGCCTTTGCAAAAATAGACATTTTTGCCGCGCTGATACAATCAGTGCTGTAGTTGAAGGAGGATAGAAGGGACAGGACAGACCTAATCTCCCTCAGTGGGATCAGACTTTAATGAAGTTAGCGCTTTCTGGTCTGACCTTGCTTGGACCTGATATTATAGAAGCATGAAGCCATCCCTCATGAGCCTGATAGTGTTACCACCAAGAGACAGTCGGGATGAAAGAAATCTTGCTTTGATCACTTCACAAATGCATGATTTGATCTATTTTTTTTTGCTGTGTGTCTTTGAATGTATCACATACAGAGAAGCTGACGACTTACATAAAAAAAAAAGTAAGTTGTTCTTACCAAGGAGAATGTATGAAGTCTGTCTCGTGGAAGATTTTCTGAAAATAGATTTCAAATTGACAAATTAGCAGTGATGTGATGCTACAGTAAGAACTATGTGTAGGCCAGTATGACAGTACTCACAATGTAGTTTCTCTCAGCTCTCACAGCATTACTGTGTTTGGTCCCTTTGTTTGGTTTGTTTATACAGTTGTGTGGAGCAAAACATACTGTGTGCGCCAAGACCAATTTATGAAGAAAATGTGCAGGAAAAAGGGAAAAAAAATAAGAATGAGTCGGTGCAGAATACACTGTTGGCTGCAGCCATTAATGTAATAACACACACACGCAAGTGTCAAGTCACATGTTATGAAAGCGAAAGTATTTTTTCTACGTATACACAAAAGATCATTCACGATCATCGGTGCAATCTGTTTTTTGTCCTTGCCAAGCTGAGCCACTCTACAGAGGGTCATTCTGCAGCAGGTCATTAACGCACAAGTGAACTAGTGTACTGTAACTAATCGTTCATTATTGATTTCATCTAATGATTATGCTTTTGATGAATGAGGTAATCGGCCTGTCAGAAGTGTAGCCCAATTAAGACCCAGTTTAGCTTTTTTATGTTTTATTTAGTTCAGTTCCACAGAACACAAAGAAAAATGGCAAATATTCGCTTTAAAGCAGCTGAAGTAGGAGAATTTAAAATCTCTTGGCTGCAGAAATGACAGCTTCATCATCAGAACTGTTGATCATTGATTTAATGTAGCTCCGCATTTCTTGAGTCTTCTTGTATGCTCTTCTGTGTGCCTTTTCAAGGCTCAGAAAAAAGCTACCATTTACAGAGAACAAGTGAAAAGGTCTTCATAATAGTGGTGTTGAAAGGTTTGCCATCACGCTCATGGAGAATATGACCATTGTTGACATGCATTACATAGCGAGTCCATGCAAGCAGTAGTCAGGCAGAGCTATGCTTTTTACATTTGTCTCCTTTTCACCCCCAGAACGACCTGATATCTAAATCCTCCTGTAGGTATTTGTGCTATACTCCAGGTTTCACAGCTTATCTGTACTTAGCTGTGCATCTGTATGAGTGCAGTCATGCGATCGCATGCTCCAGTGTGTGTGATTGGCAGGCAGTTAGATGGCTGGAATGAGCTCTATTGCCTGCAGTGTGTTCTTGGCTCCACATGCTAGGTGCCAGTATTGAGGAGCCGGCTGATCTACTGTTGTTGCTGGTAGTAACTCACATTTATACAGGAAGAGACTGGCAGGCAGAGCGGTAGTACAGTATCTGCACGCACATTTGTTCACACGCGCAGAGATGCGGTGGCAGATACTAATTCTGTTCTTCTTTGCGTGGGTACAGTATAACATTAAGCTGACTGACTTTAGAGCAAACGCGTATAGACACAAACAGTCAGTGGAGCAACGTCTCCCTCACATCTGCATGCACAGCAACACGACTGAATGTAGGTCATTGGAAGAAGGCAGATGTGGGGGAAGGAGGGAAGGTGAGTAGTGGAAGTGAAGGGAGGAGGAAGCCTTTCATTATATCATCATGTTGGAGCAGTGGCAGGATTAGGTAGGTCTGAACCCTGGAATTATAAGCTTTAGCCTTAGAAGTAAAAAGTAATAATTCTTCCTCCATCCTGACTATGTGTACACAAAGACCGTATACATCATCTGCCAAGCCTGTTCTTCTCTCTGGTTTGACCAAAAAAAAACAAAAAACAATTAACAGCAATGAAAGATAAAACGGAGAAAATTAGGAGGGCCCTCTCTCTGCTTTGACATCGTCCTGTCTTCACTTGCTCATGTGTATTGGCTTTCAGTCTACTGACTGTTTTTACCAGCTGCACTTTGAAGATGTGATAAAGAGCAGTGGAGAGTTCAAACACTGCCTGTGTAATTACACAGCGAGAAGTCTGCTGTCCCACATGCTAATAACCTCATTGTCTCTGGAGGCTAAAGCAGTGTGGACCTATACAAGAAGGGGTTCATAAAGCAGGGATGCAGTTCAACGAGTTTGTGCATGTGCCTTCAACTGACTTCTGATGTCTCATCTGCGGTGCCTCATATTTTTCTACATATGCAGATCAGACCGGAAAGTACAGGGCGTGTTGAGAATGGTTACTACAACCGAAATGGTCCAAGATCAATAGCTGTAGAAGTGCTTCAGCATTAATGGCAATCACAACTGGAATTACAGATGGAAACATGATTTGCAGTCAGCACTTTCTTCATCAGATATCATCCTCATTTTACATGCTCACCAAATTCCGACTTTCACGATGCCGGTGTTTGATGAGCACTGTTGATGGAGCAGCTAATTTCCATCTGTTTGATCTCTGCCTCTAAAAATCTGTTCAAATTGAGACATTTTAAACTGTGTAGATGTTTCACAATCTTATACCTTACTGCTTTTTTTTTTTTTTTTTAGGGATAAATCTATGATTCCCCCTCAAGGCACACAGAAGGTTTACAGCCTCCTGTTACAATAATAATTTATTTAAACCTAGCTGAGAAAGTTAGTTTGCCCATCTGAATGGGAATGAACTCTGAAATTTTGCTCAGTGTGAATTACATGGGAAAAAACATCCTCAACTTTGAACTCCCATCATGTGAATAAATCATGAATTGTACATGTTTGTTCATATCAGCCGTGCTTCAAATAATCACCGTCGATTTATGCAACAGTAATTCCTGTGAGAGTAAAAACTCAGTCTCCAGAAAGCTCTGAACACTCCAACAGTACACCAACAAAATTTTTAAATGTGCAAACCTAATTTTATTGAACACACACTGCTTTGTCTAACACAAAGCAGGTAGTAAGATATACATATTCACTTATTTTTTGTGGTGCAATGGTTTCCGAGTACAAAAAGAAAAACAATGTCATCTTATAGGTGCCCAGGACGCTGCAAGGGATTTAAAAGGCAGACTGCTCATTGAATGAGTATGCAAGCTAAGTTAAGCTAGCATTAGTGCTGCTTTCTCTGTACACACTTTACAGAGAAAAAAAGAGTCCTTCTTTGGGACCAACTCCAAGCTTATCTTTTCATTTTCAGCCTGAAGCCATGAAGCGTACTGTGCTACCTGAGGCAAAAAAACTCCTGTGTCAAGCATAGAACTGCAATTAATAGAATGTGCCCTATAGACAATGATGCAATCTCTCTGCTCCGTCAACACTTTCTAATCCTTCACTATCTATTATCACAAACCCCAAGCCTCAGCCATTGTCGTGTTCACTGTGTGATTCCTTGTCGATCTCCTGTCCATCATCATGATTGAGAAGAGGTCAGAATTACAGACAAATAAATTCTCTTTTCTTTTAGGTTCGATGGAGGGCTGACTCACTATCCAGTCCTTTGGTATTATACTGTAGTCCACAGTAGCAATGAAAAGCCAGTCTACACTGTCTCTGACTTACAGTGCCTGTCTGATCTTTCTCCAAAACAGCATCCGCACACACAAACTCAAACTGTGTGACAGGTTGTCATTTGTTTCGAATGGAGCATCCAAACAGCACCGTGGTAGTTTGATGGTTGGATTGTCTGTTTCAGCAATTTTCATGTGCTTCCCTCCCCCTTCTCACGACTTCAGCAGTGTGTGGGGGGGTGGGGAAGGCAGATTGTAGACTGTCAGACAATCTGACAGGCACTTGGGCTCAAGGGCTCGGGCGGTGCATTATTTCTTAGAACTAACTCATAGGACATGCTGTCCGAACATGTCAGAAACAAAATGAAATGTTGAGGCTATCTTACCTCTGTGAAGGTGACCAATCAGTGTCAAGTGGCTGTGAAATGTTGGACTGTTTTTATGGAAAGTCGCACACAGAAACAATCTGCTGTTTAAGAGGTCATGCAGTTCTCATAGACCATAAATCCAGCTTAAACCATGCTTGGATCCAAAGAACCATTTGGCTGTGTTAACCTAAAAAGCACTCATGTTCATAAATAACTTGGGGTCCCAGTACAGTAGTGGAGGTGCATACACCCACCGAGCACCCACTTCTGTTTCAGACTTTGCCTGTTTCCAACAGCATCCCTCATGCAATACCTCACTGGAAAATCTATTCTCTTCTCTATATGGAACACAGGCTGTATTTGCATTTATTCTGCTCACATAATCCTGGGAGACGTGAACCGGAGTTTCAAATACATAAATTCAGAAATCTAAAACCTCTCTACACATCATGGTTCAATCTTTGTGTTAGTCCATAGATGCTAAGCGAGCTTCGTCTTCCTGCCTCTTTTAAGCTTACAGTGATGTATTAGTTTGTAGCTGCTGCTTGAGTTGCTGCAAGGTGAATATTAAAGGAAAACGGCTTTATTTTTTTTACATGAGGAACAACTCCACTCTTGAGGGCTCAATATTTTATGAGGAACAAGCCCTTTGCTCGGTGTTTTATTTGAGAAAATGTGCACACTTCTGTTGCAATGTGATGTGCAGAATAGATGAGGAACAAACCAGCTTTTTGTTCAAAAATGTACACTCCTTTACAGACTCATAGTAACACAATGCCTTAAAGAGACGCCAATCCTCAATTGTTTGTCATGCATTTGGTGGTTTCATTACCACATATTGACTGACCATTATGGTTCCATTATATTACTGAGACTCCTGAAATCTCTTTATGGGAAATGGTACTAATAAAGCAACAACAATAATAAAGAATTAGAAACTGTTTTAATGTACATCGAATATAAATGTATATAGATATATTAGTTTAACCATTTGATTTGTGGGTGAGCTGTCCCTTTAAATAGCCCAGGTGAATCAAGCAGGCCCACTCTTTATGAATTAGTCTTAGGTGGCCATTAAAAATCTGCTCCTGTGAGCTTCCCTGAGATTTTTTTCCCCCCTTAAACTTCACATGGCCGTTACTCTCCTGTACCAAAGTCAGAGCCTCTACAGAGAACTCCATTAGCTTATAGAAGACATTTTTCAAGGTGGCTGTGATTAAAGTATTCATAAAATGGACTCTCCGTACTGGTTCCTCAGCAGGGCATAGTAAAGTGGATTTTCTGTGAGATGGTGTGCGGCTGAATTCCCTCGAGGCTTGTGCTTACCTGGCAGTCAAATAGTGGCTGGAGTTCAGTACAGAGAATATTACAGTATAAGGCTACAGCAAGGCGTGCTGGAATTGAAGTAACCTGGTTATGTAAAAAAATTAAACATGGCATCTGTATTTTGCTCAGTTGTGGTTGTATAGTGGCGTTGTTTGGAACTAAAGAGTGTATTTTCCTTATAAAGGCAGAAGAGACTGAATTCAGTGTGTAAATACAACATCATTACCACATTGGAGGTCTCTGTCTCTTCACCAAGTTTAGACAAAACTCCCAAGTTTCCCTCCAACACAGTGATAATCATTGCTCTCATCTTCTCTACTTGCCCTGATCTAAAAAGAAGATTTAGAAAACAGAACCAATGTGTATGTGCATCCTGACTGAAGCATCTCTCTGTCTCTGTGAATACAGACTGTTTTAGTCATTAATATCCTGTCTCTGGAGTGTGCAGCCTGTTCAGACAAGCCGCCTCTGAAATACAACCATCACTATACCCTCAAAATCACCAAAGACACCAGTAAACACTTCATCAGAAGGATAACATGGCAGCTTATACACTGTAGATACACACACCGCTAGCTGTGCTAAAAAAAAATCCACTAAAAGACGAACTGTATAATTATCAGCACACATGCTGGATACATGAGTAATGTTCTGCCACAGTGGAATCATTCTTCTATTTGTCTGTCCATCCATTTCATTGTTTTTATTGTTTTTGATTTGAAATCCAAGAGAGTACATTAAACTGGAAGCTGCAGCTGAGAGCATGAATGGCCTCTGATGAAATTATTTCAAGTCATGGTGAAATGATTCAGTGATCACATCACATCTCATCACATCTCAACTGTTTCCATGGAGATTAATTGAAGTTTTTGACCCTGTAATCTGTAATTTTCTGAATGGTTCTTGAACGCTGACATTGTGACTAAATTTAAGACGTTTGCAGCTCTGAATCTTTACTCGGTGTTATTCTGTGAAATTTCCCTTTTTATGCTTAATGCTGAATTATTAAATTAACAGTAATTCATTATAATAAGTCAGTACAGGCTACACTGTAAAATGAACAGATTTTGGTTTTGTTCAGCCCTGAGCACATTTTAATGACACATTATAACAGCTGATTAACATTTTTCAAACCATACGAGAGAGAAAGGGGAAAAAAAAATTCTAAAGTTAATTCTTTGATTCCTGATTTTATAAATGACCCATCATACTATTATATTTGCCAACTGGCAGAGCCGGAGTCCCACTTGACCCACTCCATTATTACACGCACCAGCTACTACTGTCACTTACTGTACGTGTATAGAGGTAGCTTGTGATGCATGTACTGAGAGGTCATTTGTGACACTCAGCATAACATATTTGCTCTGTGTTTGCTTCGCATGCAGGTCATAAACCTCATAATTTCTCTCCTGGGGCCAATGTATGCACACAAACACTGCTATGTGCTGCAATTAAAAAAAATGAACTAAGACTTTTTTTAAATGTGAATGTGAATAAAAGGGAGTAAATGGCACAAATTGGTGCAGAATCATGGGTTCATAGTGTTCAAACAAACTAGCAGTGGATGAAGTATTTAGATCCATTTTTTTCTTCTGAGTCCTCCATAATCTGTACGAATGAAAGAAGTAAAATGCAAATGTGGTAATTAAAAGTATTTTAATATATGCCATCATTAGATTATTAGTCATCAGTGTTGCAGCCAGACGATGAATCTGAGATCATCAGGAAAAAAAACAAGGTTCTGATAAACAAGTTAGTTTTTTGTTTTTCTGACCTTTTCTCTTTGATTGTTGCTTGTTTACTGAAAAAGGTTCAATACTGTAGCTTGAAACAGGACCACAAATGTACCGCCGTGCAGCAGATGTCTAGCGTTTCCCCTTTTGAATGCTAAAAATAAATAGTAAATAAATAGTGTGTCATTGTGTTTTATGGTGCTGATAGATGGTTCCCTATCACTGGATAGTAACTTGAGTCAAACTACAGCAGCAGTGAGGGTATCCCCACCGTGTCTGGACACGCTCAAAACTTTCCAGTCTTCAGGGAGCACTGGCTCATTTTCATGTATCACTTCTGTATTTGCTTGTGTTTTCTCACACATCACGTTGGTGAAAGTCCTGCCAACATCT
Organism: Ambassis agassizii; assembly: GCA_036025115.1. Classification (NCBI taxonomy): domain Eukaryota; kingdom Metazoa; phylum Chordata; class Actinopteri; family Ambassidae; genus Ambassis; species Ambassis agassizii. Next base: position 12,466 of record JAVQJX010180286.1, read on the forward strand.
AACCGTTTCCTCCTCACATAAAGATTGCTATCATGTGTTCATAGTTTTCTTATATGAGATCCATTCTTCATGTTCTATTCGGCTTCTTTGTCCGTCACAGTCTGCAGCTGCCAGCTCATTTAGTCATCCTTTACTGTCTCTTGATTTTTTTTTCATGTTTCCCGTTTTGTTGTTTCTTTGTGTAGACCTCATAAGACTAGCTCTGTGTTCCACCCCCGCCTTTCCATCTGTGCCACACACGTCTGTTGTTTCACCACAGTTACTGAACCACACATCCGGATTGCTATCAGGTGAGGCAAAAAATAAAAATAAAAAAATGCATACACACTTGCACTACCAGCCTTGGGCACACACACATACAATCCACAGTGGGGTTCTATGGAGCAGTGGTGCATATAGATGACATTTGCTTGTTTAGAACATTGCCATTGGCCATCTGTGTGTTTTCCTGCTTCTCGTCTGTGTTTTTTGTGCGTGTTGGGCTTCCTGTTGTTATTTCCAGGTGTTAAATGGAACATTCTCTGCTGAATAACATTTGACCCCAGTATAGGAGGCATGTCAGAACTGTTACACTGCAGATTACTGCCTGACACCCCCTCCCACCTATGGCCTTAAGGCCTGAAGACAGAGCAAGTATCAGGTGTGTGTGTGTGTGTGAGCATCAGTATTTTCATTCTTGCATACTGTCTCTGCTCCCTCTGGTTCAGTTACTCCCTGCTGTTTCCCTCCTGGTCGACCAAGGTCAGGAGAGGAGCTTTGGTGTCTGTTGTGGCCTCGGGGCGAGTGGCCTGGATGTCTGGGTGCAGCACCTGAGATCACTCATGCTGTACTCTGCAGGACCTGGCAGCTACAGAAACAGGAAGCTGTAATTAGGACTAGAGGAGGCTTAACACTGGAGCTTTTTTCTTTTGCCTCATTCTGCCACTCTCTCTCTCTCTCTCTCTCTCTCTCTCTCTCTCTCTCTCCAGAGAAATGCTTCCACATTAAGAGACCAAAACTCATAATTACATGTGGTTGAAAGGATTGCAGTCGTCTGATGTGAGGCAATTTAATGCTTCATTTATTCACCTTCGTCTATTTCACTCTGTAATCCATCAGTGAGCCTAATGTTTTGTACACCACAGTATTATCAAAGCT